>BDUI01001639.1:107492-122647 GCA_002335545.1 Apodemus speciosus | reverse complement strand
GGACCAGCCCTGGCATCCAACAGGGGGAGCATGGGACTCAGCTCACACCCCAGTGGCTAACAGCCTGTAAAACCCCCCTGACACTATTAGGATAGAGTAGTCAGAGCTCCTCAGCCTATCTGGTAAGAGGCAAAGGGCCAGCATCCACCCCTTGTGTGTCTGGTGCTTCAGAGCCCTGGGATCAGCAGCCTAAAAGGGGAGGTACTTGTCTTTCTAAGACAGGCCTGTTATGAACCCTGAGTAGGTTTGCCTTCCAACAGGTGCCTGTCCCAGACTCCCACTTCAACCACCAGAGCCAGGAACCTATAGACAGACCAGGATCCAAGTCTATCCGCCTCTAGCCCCTTCAGTGGGGAGGGGGTTGAAGTGCTCAGGGCCAGAGATCAGCTCCTGTCTCACTGAACTTGGCAACACCCACGTGGAAAAAATACCCATCTCTATGCACAAATGAGGAAAAGCAGGCCTGGAAACAGTAAGAGGCTTTTATGTGAGGCAACAGGATCTGACCAGCGTAACTTGGAGCCTTCCTGATGGACACCCTGCAAATGTGGAAGCTAGAAGGCAAAGATGGTGGCTGGGGAGGGGGCGATGTGTTCACACAGGAACGTGAACTAGACCAACACAGAGATTCTCCATGTGTGCTCCAGGTGTGTGTGTGTGTGTGTGTGTGTGTGTGTGTGTGTGCGCGCGCACATGCATGCCCGTGTTTGGGGAAGGAGAGAATCACTGAGAACCTTTTAGGGAGTCCACCAGAATAAAGCCTACAATTAGTAGTTCCTACAATACTAAGACTGGGGGTGTGCCTGGAGTCTGCCTGTAATCCTAGCACTTGGGAGGCTGAGACAGGGTGACTGCAGCAAGTTCTAGGAGAGGCTGGACTCTATAGAGTATCATGCCCGGGGCTATACAGTGAAGAAGTTGTTTCAAAAACAGAACTATCTGCTTTATTTAGGAGCTTCTCTTACGAATATACAGTGTCATTTCCTGAAGAAGAGTTATTATACAGCTGTAACTCTAAAAGGCTAAATACTCCACATTAACAAAGTTTTCCTATTTTTTGTTTTAGATTATAGAATCATTTTTAATTTTAGAATGTTACTTATGTTAATGCTTGATAATTTTTAAATTATTTAAAAATAATTAGTAAGTATTTAAAATTTTCTATCTTAAATGTCTAATATGGCAAACATCAATAGGTATAAGCCAGATAAACAAAACTGCCTTAAGGTCCCCWGCGTTAAAGTTAGCAATACTAAGACCAGAAAGTTGACCACCAACCACTGACCTCCTATGGTCCAGGCCGGAGCTAGGGCAGGGGCTGTAGTGTACACAGCCTGTCACTGATGCCCTGAGCCTGTGGTTCCTGTTCTTTCTCCACTTAACCCACTGATTGAGGCTCTGGCTTTTCTGTTTCACTAGACAGTATATAGGACTGAAGTGGCCCAAGTGTCAGCCTCCCCAGGAGACTCGTGCCAATGAGCTCAGAAACTGTAATCACACGCTGACTGCACCATTCTGGAAGATCCAGTCAAAGGCAGAGCAGCATAGATGGGCACTTCCCATCAGAGCTGCATCAGCCAGCAGAGGGAGAAGCCACAAGCCTCTCATCAGGGGGACCAGAGGCCTCCTCCTGCAGCCAGAGCTGCCATCTCCACTTGACAGCCCTGACTCTGCCACTGCCACGGCAGGCTTCCTTTCTTCACGGGCTGGCCTGAGGTCTCCAGCTCAAAGTGGCGCATCAGGGTACTGTGGCAGCCAATCACATTGCTGCAGCAGGAGAAGAGGCCTTCAAGCAGAGCTGATGTGTACAGATGTGCTATGGCTCCGATGCTGGCGGCACTGCAGAGGCCGCCAGGGGGACCTGAGGTCTGGAGAGCAAATGTCTGGAGTGCTGATAGATACAACTACTTCTCAGACTCCAGGGTTAAGCGATGTTGTTAGAAGACACTGAGGTTACCTTCCAGGACCACCACGTGTGACCCTTGACCTGCAGAAGGTGGACATAATCATCATGGCCTATCCTATTGCAGAGATGTTGCAAGAGACTCGGAGGTAATAAAGGGTAGAAAAGCACTCTGTGAACTGTTGGTGACACAGAAACTACAAGGGTCTTTGAGAATATGCCAGTGTATAGGGACCTGAACCCACTCTGTGAAGGGGTCCTCACACAGCTTCATCCCAAGCACTGGACACACCCTATCAAGCCTATCTGTGATCCTCAAGTCACAGCTTCCTGGTAGCAGGAAAGGTCAAATGAGTAGAGATCGTCTTCAGTGATAAGTCCCAAAGGTCAATAAAATAATTCCTCAGTGAGGGTATAGAGAGAACCAGGTATGGTGGGGAGGAGCACCTCACCCAGCAAATCTGTCCCAGCTCCGCCCATGTCCAGCCTAGGTAAGCAGGGCTGGAGACCAACGCTGACAGCATGCAGCAGGGCGGCTCCACGAGGAGCTGGAGGTGGGTGCAGGCGCCCAGTACAGGAAGCTAAAGTGAGTAGAGGACCAGGTGGGCAAGAATGGATCACCATAGTTACCTGCAAGTGTGAAGCCTTTACCACAAACCAGGCCACAAAGTGTCCCTGTGTCTTTAACGCAGCTACTTTGCAAGATATGAAAACTTACAAAGTTACCTTAACTAGGGCCAGAGAACTAATCAAGTGCATACAGATAGAACAGGCCAAGATAAAGCCAGCATGTGATGTGAGCAGGTCCCTTGACCAGGGGCACGTATCTGACCACGCAGGCAGGGTCAAGGGTTAGGAGCCCAGGGTCCAGCACTGGCTCTCAGAGTCTAGAAGAAGATGAATGGGCAATACCAACAGCTGCTGGAGCACAGGGCTTTCAGAGTGAGTCTAGAGGCAGGGAGGACAGTGGTGTGTCCCGGGCCAGAACAGAGTCAGCAGGAAGAGAAGAGAGCACCAATGTGAGACCCATTTGGTGAGGCACGAAGAGGATGTGGTTCCTTACCAAATGGAAGTGTTGGGTCTCTCTCAGATGGGGGCAGGGGCGGGTGACCACTCGTGGACCAATGGCCAATGGGAGCAGGGAACGGCTGATTGAAGCCATTGCTTATCTATGAGAGGGCGAAATCCAGACGGCATCAAATGTGGGACCTGGGGCTCATACAGGATATCTGGGATGTGTTGACCAGTACAGGGACAGATAAGGAGGTGGTGACCGAAGCACCAGGAACAATGGGTTTGCCTGTCAGAGGACAGACTGTCAGAGCAAGGGTGAGGCCGGCAGGACTCCGGCTAGACGAGCTCCAGGCAAGGACAACAGGGCAGCTAGAGGAAATCAGGGGTGGCCAAGCCCAAGGGGGCGCGGGAGGTTTCCTCAAAGAGGAGGAAGGGCTGTTGGCCACTGTAAGGACAAGAAGGAAGAGGTGTATGCAGCATCCAGGGAGTAATGGGCAGGGGAGGGGTGCACGGGGCCTGGCACACAGCAAGCGCTACATAAATACTTGATGAACAAATGCTGGAGACAGTGGGCCTTCCCAGAACTGCTGCCTGCCACAGACAGTCAATGCCATTCCGGGGAGGAGTCAGGCCTGCGGGGAGGACCGTCTGGCAGCACGGGGAACCTGCCTGGGGCACCCATGAGCAAATACAGGGGCGCTGGGCCATGCCGGCCTCTGTGCTGTGCTGGGCAGCAGCCACAAACGCTGCCGGACCATTTCCTGCCTTGATTATGGCTGTTTTAATTAACTGCACTACAGCTGCCTCCATCTTGTTGAGTTTTAATTAAATTAAATGAGCTAACACTTCGTGGGCTGTCTCAGGCGGCCGTGGCTGGGGCCGGAATCCCGCCCTGCTGGGTGGCTCATCACTCCCTGTTCTTCCTGGGTACCAAAATGGTGTGGGCCTGATGGGAGTGGCTAGGGAGGGGCTGGGACTGGTGTGCACCTCTGAAGCCAGCAGAGCCCTAAGAGAGGCGGACACATCCTTCATGACGTTGCTATCACAGCTGATAGGCAGCAGGAGTTCAAGCCATCTGACAGATGCCGACCTTCTCCCAGCCAGCAGGACTTTTGGAGCCAAGTCTGCGGGTCTATCCTGAGCTCCTAGTGGGTGTAGAATGCAGCCCAGCTGATTCTGAACCTGGTTTCCCACCCACTCCATCCCTACAAAATAAAAATCCATTTTCTTGGCGGGAGCCTCATAGGCAGATCGATCAATGGGGCGACACTTCCCTCTAGGTCACAATGGCATCCTTGTTCCCAGGGCTCCAAGGTGGCTGGACTGAAACATCCAGAGGAGGGAGACAGGTGGCTCTGGTGACCATGGCCCAGAGGCAGACCCCCCCCCCCCATCCCCTACCCCGGTTTCAGGCTCTTAGGCTCCATTTGAAGCCTGATCACTGAAGTGTCATTGGCCCCTTCCCCAGCAAACCTTGCAGCCTAGAGAAGCAGAGACACGGGCTGGGCACTGGGAACGTAGATGAGGAGCCAGGGGCACCTTCCTTAGGCTTGCCATGCTGGCATGTCCTGGCCATGTGTGGTGTCAGACAATGCCAGAAGGACAGGACAGTGCTAGCCACCACATCCTGTTCCCTAAGCAAGCTCTGGTCCACGCCATTAGCGAATTCTAATCAGTCTTCCTTAGAAAGTTCATCCCCCAGCACCTAATTGGACTAGGCTGGTCTTCCCCAAGGTATTCATGACACTTTAACTCTCCCTCAGCTCACCTGAACGCAGCTGCTTGATGCGACCGTTGCTTGCAGCAGGGTCCACAGGAAGGAAGTCTTTGAACCAAGAGATCTCAGGGTCCGGATTCCCACCGGCTGCACACAGCATGGTGGCAGTGCGACCCTTCTCCACCACCTTCAGCTGAGGTCCCATGTCGATAGTTGGGAACCCAGATGGCAGCTGGTCCTCTGCAAACAAAGAGCGACACGCGTGTTAGGACTAGCTCTGCTCACCTCTGAGGACCTCTCTGTGTAGCTTTCTCCTGACTTCCAGGTCAGCTGAGACCCGTAGTACACTTCTCTTTCCCACCCGTGACTTCTGAGCACAAGCCCTACCCCAAATGAGGAGTCAGAGTCCTAGGTCCCTTTTGGCAAGGCAGGGGCCGCAGGAGGGACCCTAGCACCACATCCCTGCTGGGGAGCTGCCAAGTCTGGAAGCGCAGACTGCAGATGTCAGCACTTACCTCTCTGGGTCCTGGGAAGAACAGAGATCAATGCTCTGCTGGCTGCAGTAAAGTGCTCTATGGATGTGGGGTGGGGCGGCAAGGGAAATAAAGTTCCTACAGCATTGATAGCCACAACCCCACCAGAGGCAGGGCTTGTCCAGCCTCCACTTCCCTGTCAGCACACATGAGATCTCTCCTTGGCCTGCGTCCCTTCAGCTACACCACATGACGGAGCCTCAGGTCTCTGACCCCGGGCCCTGCCCTACCGATGACCTAACTCTAGTCTTGCCTCTGACCACTCTCTACTACAGCCTTGACCCTTGGCCTTTCTTACTCATCCCTGACCCGATAACCAGGATAAGGCCTAAGGGTCATGTCTGAGTGTGTGTAGGCTAAGAAGACAAAAATACAAACAAACAATAAAAACAGCAACAACAACAAAAAAAAAACCCTCCCAATATTTCCTAGAGTTGGCGACTCACAAAGGAAATCACTTCCACTTGCCCTGTTCCCTCCTGCCTTAGGTTCCCGAAGCAGTCCCCATGAGCTGACATCCCTACCACCACCTACCACCTCAGGGCCCATTTGTATTCTCGACTCACTGCTGCTTGCTCTGTCTATGGGTTAGGTGTCTGCCTTGGGGTTAGGTGTCTGCCTTGTAAAGATACCTTGAAGACTCCATCAGAAAAAGAATCCAGGGTGCTGAGGGGTATCTGACACAGAACAAGCACCCATCAACTAATCGAAGTTATAATTAATCAGGCCTGAGCCACTGGGGCAGACAGATATGGGAACTATAGCTCGGGGCCCCTTTCCCATCCTGGGCTGGTAAGAAGTTCTCCCCACTGGAACAAAACCATCAAGTGTTTTCCAGAACTCAACAGTACCTCTCCTCTTCCCAAGCTTGGTTCTGGGCACACCTAATGAGGGCACAGAGAATGTCTGCCCTTTGTCTATCTTTTGGCAAAAAAGCTGGGTCRTGTGGTGGTGGGGGACCAGACAGCGGTCTGCTCTTCCCTCTCRCATGCCCAGCACAGGTTAGTGTATAGAACATTTGCTGTGCCCAGGTTCCCATGCCAGGAAGATTCCGCCTCAGAGGGAGGAAAGTAAGGAGCGGGTGACAGCACCTGCTTTCCTTACCTACTCTGGCAACCTAAGGGGAGCACCCAACCTAAAGGGAGCACCCGACCTAAGGGGAGCACCCAACCTAAGGGGAGCACCCAACCTAAGGGAGCACCCAACCTAAGGGGAGCACCCAACCTAAGGGGAGCACCCAACCTAAAGGGAGCACCCAGGGGGACAGAGAGATGAAGCAGGAGATGAAGCTGGAGGCGCCACAGTAGACAGAGGAATCCTATCAAAGTTGCGACTTGTAGGGTCATCCTAGAAGGGTGTCAGCTGGGGCTATAGGAGATCTCTCATGGCCCTGAATCCCCTGGCTTGGCCTTGTTTGCAGCCCTATAAATTCCGATGTAAACCCTGGGTCTCTTTGGCTGTAAGCATGATCCCAGTGTCCTGACTCTCAGCTGATTCTTGAAAGGATCATATTAAACAGCAGCAGGAGAAGAGAAAGAAGAGAGAATGACTGCGGATGCACAGCTTCCATGGCCTGGTACCACTTGAAGATAAAAGCACGACCTGAGCCTAGGGTGTCCTCCCCACCCCCTTCTAGCTGCAGAGATGCTCAAGGCTGCTAGAGCTAGAGCTAGGTCGCTAACCAAGGCAGGTACCAGCTCGTTCTTCCAGGCTCTCACTCCTATCTGTCTGAACTAATGGGGTACAGGCCGAGGGGTGGCTAGGTCCTGCCAGAGTCGGAGCCCAGGACTCTGTGGCCTCTATGGCCTACATGCAAAGCACTGATCTAGAATGAAAGCAGTACAAATGCTTGCAAGGCCAGTGTCCCAGGGAYCTACTCTGAATTCTTGACACGGGGAAGGTCTTTGGGACCTATGCCAAATTAAGGACAATTAATTTTCCTCCCTCAATTATCACACCCTCAAATGGCTCCGTCCTTGGCTCAGATCATCCCTCAGGCATCACCGCCAAAGCCTAAAACCTGTGAGTGTAAGGAGCCGTCTACTGAACCGGACCCAGAAGCCAGTCCCTGGTGCTAGCTGGGCTCCTGCAGCGCTGGGAAGGCTGGGAGGGTGGCTTAGCCTGTTCCAGGAGGAACTCTCTGCCCCTGAGGGCTGGCCTGCTGCTGCTTCCTCCTCTCCTACCTGGAAGCCCTCAGCACACTCTTATCAGTCAAGGACAACAGACATTCCCCAGATGCCTGTGGAGTGACTGGTCCCCTTGCCACCTTCAACCCCCGCCCCGCCCAGTACCACCAGAGCTGTGTCTACAGGAGTCTGAACCACTCAGGTTAATGACCACGGCAAATTTCTCAGGAGGATGCATGCCACACTGTCACTTCCAACCCATGAACAACTGAGAAAACTGAGGCCTCTGGACACAGGGATAAAAGGCTCCAAGCATGAAGCATTCACTCTGTTGCAGGTACTCTCTAACAGCTTTACAAAATGACAACCTTTACCAAAACCCTATGAGGCATAGGAGCAAATGGGGACTTGGCAGAAATCTGGAAACCCGCCCAAGGTCATTCAGTTAAACTGGAGGTGGGGCTTGAAGGAAAGCAGGTGGTAAGACCCTGGTGCTTTAGCTCGCAAGAAGAAAAGTGGGCAGGGCAGGGGAAGGGAGGGGGCGTCCCTGGAAAGAGCCACGCCCTTCCTCCTCTCTCCGCCCTCAACTGGCTTCCAGCTATGGGCTCTACTGCAGACCCCCCATGCACATCCGCCCCTTCGTTTTCGGGTGCTGTAAAAGAAGCCCAATGCTCCCCACATGTGGACACCCCTGGCACACGCCCGTGTTCCATAAGGAGGATGCACGGGTTACGCTATAGCCCCTCCAAACGCGTCCTGTCAGCACAGGGGCTGCTGGTGCGGGAGGGCCCCTCCCCCCTCCAGGCCACCCGGTAACCATGGCGACCGCAGAGAGGCGGGTGCCACGGTGGAAAGGCTGCGCGCGCTTGTGTCCGAGCGGGTGCGCGCCTCCGCGTCCAAGTCCTACTGGGCGCCGCCCTTCCCGCCCCCACCTAGGCGGAGCAGCCGCGCCCCCTCCCTGGACCCCGCTCCTCAGTTGGGGGGGCTCCCGCTTAGGCATTCCAGCTCCACCAACGCAGTGCACCCAGCTCCCGCCTGCTAGGGTCCAGAACAGTGCAGAAGGCACTGTTAAGTTGCCTCTGCTTATGTAGTCCGCAGTGTCGGCCGGGTCCTCCACTGCACTGCTCCCAGCAGAAAGAGAAGCCCACTGGCTTTGGAGTCTTTGGAGAGGCATCGACACAGCAGCCTAAGCCTGGATAGCCTCTACACATAAGTACCACACGCAAACGAAAGTCTGCCCCACCGGCACATATCTGTGCCCACAGTGAGGATCCAAGTGGTTGGTTCATGAATGGCTCCTGCACCCAACTGGCCCTTCAGATGCTGTGGTTGAGAGACCTGACCCCTTCCCTGGAGAGGTCCTGTTGTCTTAAGAGTTCAGAGATGACAGGGCATGTGGAGGGCGTGTCTAAGGGGTGGGGTGGGGAGGCTACACAGGACAGGGACAGGGAGCACAGCTGGTGCCCCTCAACAGTAGAGCTAATTTCTGTGACTCCACCTCTCATCTGCTATCCTGGTGACTTCCTGGAGGAAGGAGGATCAAGAATGATCATGCAAGGCAGAAAGCTTTCCTGCACACTGCGAGTAAAGACTCTAGCCAGGATGGAGGAAGCCGACAGCGAGGTGAGTCTGGGGTGTGCACTGGAGTCTGATAGTGGAGGACGGGGCAGGGGTGAGTGGGACGTTTAGACCGACAGGCTGCAATGAGTGGGGGAGGGAGGCTGCTGAAGGCCTCTAGAGAACACACACAGGTCTCTTTGTCCAGTGAAGCCTAGGATGCCTGGGGCGGAGTCTGGGCCAGAGGCAGGGGGCTGCACCAGGAAAGCTAACAGATGGAGATGCCTTAGAGGGGAGGGTGGTGGCGGTAGGGGCAAGCACCAGCACCGTCTGTCAGTGAGACCTCTTCACCCATGTTTACCCAGCTTCATGGCATCTCTGAATGTAGGCACATATGCGCATGCACATATCCCGGCTCCCTGGGGTGGCACCGTCTGCGAGGCTGACCCCTCCTCTGTGCATGAGTGTATCACCCTGTCCCTGAACACACAGACACCTCAGAAACATGCACAGCCAGGGACCCGGAGAACTACGAGGAGAAAGAGACAGGTGCAAAAATAGAAACCTACATGTGCCTGTGGAGGGGGGGCACCGCAGTGACAAGCACCTGTGGAAACAGACTCCTGCAGGCAGATCCAAAGGCGGCACGCAGAGGGGTGGGAACACGGGTGCGAGGACATGCAAAGTCACACACACACACACACACACACACACACTCACACACTCACACACTCACACACACACCTGGAGACATAGTTAAGACCAAACCCACAAAGGAACCTCTGTGGGTGGCCAGGCCCCACCCTGCCCTTTGGCACTCCAAAGAAACCCAGGACACCTCAGTCCAGTCCCATAGCAGCTCCAACCTCAGCAAAGACAGGGTCAAGATAGAGCCCTCCCAAGCCTGCAAGCTCTCACGCTCAGTGCCTAGCCCGCACCCCACCCCCAGGCTCCCAGGCAGTAAGGGGGGCCTGAGGGGCCTCAGGGCCCATCTCCCTTCGCAGCTTTCAGTCTCGACTTTCAGCTGTTTTTCCAAGAGAAAACTCCCACCTCTTCCAGCACTCAGATTTCATCAAACTTGGCATCTTAAAAGCCTGTTTTGTTTTTGAGTCTGAGCTGTTTGGGGCCTGTCGGCAGCCGCGGCCTCCCCCTCTCCGCAATCCCCCCTCCCTTGGGTTTCCCTGGCACTCCACAGTCCGACTCAACCTGGCAGGTGAGGCCTCCCCACCACTCGGACTCAGTAGATCCAAGAGCCACTGCCTGGTCCCCACACTCAGGCTCTGGCTCATGCTGGGCTCTCCCTCCTGGGGTCCCCTACCTCAGGCCTGCTCCAGGAATTTTCTTTTTAACCATTTACCTCTCTAGGTTCAGACCACTGACAGCCTCCCACGCGCGCACTCACTCTTCAGCCCCTGCTGCCCTGCTGCCACCCCCGCGACTTCCAGAAGCCTTCTTGCCAAGGCCAGTGCCAACTGCAGAGCTAAATCCAAAGGACAGTGCCCAATACTCATCTTGCTTGGCCTCTCCTCCTTCATACTCTTCCATCGCCTCCCCTGCTCTGGCTTCCCCCTTGGCTCCCAGGAACCTCCTCCCAACAGTGAAAGCCAGCCAGTTAGTTCCTGGGATCCTTTGGCTTGGCAGCTTGGCTCTCATGATTCCATCTCCAGCTGCCCCTCGAGAGTGCCAGGCAAACCCATATGAGGCCTTCTCACATATTTCCTTGGATGCCTGCACACCTGACTTGACGAGCTTCAAATTAGACTTATCAACTCACCTCCTCGGACTCGGGCTTCTTCCTGTATTTCACTCTTACATAGAAAACTACTTCTGCTGTCTACCAGCCTTGAACCAGGAACCCAGAGCCTCTGGGGTCTCACAGGCAGCTGGGCCGGATGCTACCTGCTCTTGATCTATCTCCCTTCCTCCTCTGTTCACAAGGTTCGGGGCCATGCTGGCATTTGCTAGCTAGATTGACTACACCTACCTCTCGTGGATACACTTCCACTCTACTCTGCATCAACAAGGACTTCTCTGAAGCATGAATCTGCCCCGAGTCAGCTCTCCTCTCCCCTGGCAATCAGGGTGAGGAGGATACCTTACCCAGGATGGAGAGTATACACCCAGGGGCATCTAAGACCTCCAACTTTGAGAGCTATTGCTAGCGCTGCTGTTTCAGCCCATGATCGTAAGCCGGAAGAAAGGGCAAGGAGCACAGACAGACACCTGTGGCTGGAGAGTTAGGTGGGCACAGGCAAAGTCTTCTGTGTCCACAGCTAACAGAAGAGGACTCCATTCAGAAAGGAGTTCACTGAGCTCTTTCTCCGAAGACTATCACAGCTGGAAACCCCGTGTCTGACCTTCCAGCTGCCGCCACTGCCCCATTCCAGAAGTGCCTTCCCACCCAGGAATATCTTGGGTCGGAACCTCCAAAGTCTGGCTATAGCATTTCATATCTTCATGGTCCTGAGATCTATTGTGGTCATAGGAAATGGAGGTCACGTCCCAAAGGCCTCTGGACTAGAGGCCTGTCAGCGCCATTGCTGCCGGGAGAACAGGGGTTGCCTAGAATTCTAGGTTTGGGACTTCCTATAGTAGCTCTTCACCCTAATCTTTCCACTACGAGTGAAAGGAATAGAATGGCTTAGGGTAGGAAAAAGAGTGGGGCAGGGAAAACTGATCCCTGGGAAAACACACTCATCCTGCCCAGCCCAGGCAGGACTCCTCCGGACAGGGTCATAGGGGGCTCATCATCTGCCTTTTCCCCTGGAGCTATTTCCAAAGATTCTATGTGTGTGTTGGGGGGAGGTGGGTGTGGGTGTGGGTGTGTGTGTGTGTGTGGGTGTGTGTGTGTGTGTGTGTGTGTTATCTATCACCCTAAAGCCTCAGAACCCACGATTCAGTGTTACACTGAAACACCCGTGACCCGGCCATTGCCTCGCAGCCTGCCCTCTAGGTGGGCAATCTGAGATCCTCTAGCTGGACCCAGGTGAGTGGCACAGGTGGCACAGTCTGGCCAACTTAGCAGATGCAGAGGCCAAGATGGAAGCAGGCGGAAGGACAAGTGTGTAGGGGGCGGGGGGGGGGGGGGGGGGGGGGGGGGAGAGAAAGGAGAGGCCCTAAATCCTAAGGCCAAGTTCAGTCAGGACTCATAGTGTGCCCTCCTGCTGGTTTGGTCATGGAGGAGCTGCTGAGGTGTGACGGCAGTGGATGCCAACAATACTTAGCCCGCCCCCATGTTGTCCAGCATCCATGGTTGTCCAGCTGTTCTGACTGACTGACTCTGTGGGGTCCCAGAGACAAGGAATCTGAATACAGCACCTGACTTCCCACCAGCACCAGGCTGACCCTACACTTCCAGTTCAGACTGCTGACTCTCTTGCTGTTCACAAAGCTAAGGTATAATACCACCTGCTATAAACCTGTATCTGTCTCTCTCTNCAAGATAGAGTTTGACAAGTCATGCAAGGTTTCCCCAAAACATTTTTCTTCCCTGACATCTGTTGGATATCTGTTTAGTAAAGCAAAAATAAAATAACCGAAAGAATGAGAAGTTGTCATTGTACTGATCCAGATAGATGCTAAATTCTTTACATGTTCTATGTCAGTTCTCATACCCAACACCTTRTAAAGTAAATGTTACTTTAATTCTCATTTCACTGATGAAGAAATCAAAGCCTGGAGAATAGAAATGGTCTCTCCAAAGCACCATGGTAAATGGTACAAGTTTTTGAACAAAAATCTTGCTTCTGAGATCAGTTGTCCAAACCATATGTGACCATGAGCTTAGACCAATAACCTTTCATGCTCAATTTTTAGGATGTTGCCAGAAAAACAGTGTAATATGTGTCAACTCTGCTTAGAAACTGTAATGAATATACTTCAACCTTCCTTTTGGATCTGAACACATGACCATTTGTTACATCTGCCTAGAGACAGCTACCAAGAGAACACATAATGTCAGCTACAGAGTTGGGCTATCATATTTACACAAGAAAGATAGATAGAGAAATATTATTTCCTGGAGTCCTGAAAATCCCAAATATTGAACATTCCCATAATATTTCCTCAGGGATTCTCCCAACRATCTATTACTTTCTCTCAATCCTCCACTATTTACTACTTTAAACTGTTTGGAAWAGAACAATATTCTGAGTTGGTCAAAAGTGTTATTTGCTTTTACAGCCAAGGCTTTGCACAATGACACTTAACAATATAAATGATGTTTTATTTGATGAGGACTTTATACTTCCTACAACCRCTAGTAGGACAAGACACTTGAGCTTCCCCTGTAAATTTTGCCAGCTCCCCAATCCGGTGCAACTATCAAACTCTCCCCTAGAAAATTTAAATCTCTGCTTAAAACATTAAATTCTTCTTCATTTAATTTTTTATTGCTAAGAGTTTACAGCTGACTTTATGACTCTAGGAAAATTAATTTTTAATACTTTTATTTTTGTATTCTTTGATCAGTGTCAACCATTTCCARTTTGAATGCARTTGTAYCTTTCTAAGAAGCATTTGACACTTGCTGGTTTGCATATTTGAGACATCCAGAAGTTGTTCCTGCAGAAAGGGAGGCAGGCATTCCTGCAGAGAGTAACCAAAAKATAGACAGCCACTCTGTGCCTTTTATGTGACTCCTGTTGATAGCAAGCTCCCCCACATCAGTAAATCTTTCAGCTCTAGGTCTTGGCAGGCAATGAATTCCCTGAGAGTGTTATGGTGTTAAATCCTGTCATTGTCATGCATAAGGTAAGGACTGAGTTGCATCTCTCAAGCAACTAAACCTCATTGGAAAAAAAATAAGAGAAACACACATTAAAACAACTGATTTTTCCCGCTTAACCCCTAAATGTTCAAAGAAAAAAAAAAGAGAGATTTACTTTACAAATCTACAGGTTCTGGGATTTTTTTTATATCCATACAGGGTACAGACAAATAAAGTAATTTAGATTTAATGACATAGAAAAAGTTCTTAGAGATTTGGTTAACAAGATAGTAGTTTACAAAACAGTGCATATAGAATTAACTCTCTAAGGTATATTCATACCTAAAAGGACTGAGAACAGTTGTTCTCGAGGACAATAGAAAAGGTTTATTCTTCACTTTAATTTCTCTATTCTCTCCAAATTCTCTGCATAACTATGCTTTTTTGACCTTAAGAATGATCTAAACTGGAAGCTTGTTACATTTAAAAGAAAATTAAATAAATGATGTAAGACCATATTCTTGAGGATGTAAAGGATATTGAAACATTGGCAATGAACTGTTAAGATTTACAAATATACTAAGGACAGCAATAGAGCACTATATTCCTCATCCACCAAGTATGTGCTATTATCCATTATTTTACAACAATGCAAACAGGGCTCAGAAAATAGACATAACTTGTACAAATCATCACAATCAAGGGAGAACAATCCTAGACACAAAGGACTTCAAAATGTCTATCACTGTCATTATACCAGACTGATTTAATTGCAGTACATTTCTACAGACAATTGAGCAACCTCACAGATCCCATCATTTTATAAGAAAAGTAATGAGCCCTACCTCAAAGCTAAATCAAGAGCATATTTCTAAACCATTTTTATTCTTGCTTTAAAAAATAATATATGGGCATGCATAAAATAATATATTAATTCTTTCCATTACAATTTATGAGCATGCTATACTTTATGATACATTTTTCTTATCTCCTGGGATTTCTAACCATTTGATTTATGCACTGTGCCACCCAATAACATCAGAAATTATATTTAAAATATTTAGCAACCTGTGTATAAAAATAAATTAAAATATAAATAAAAAATTAAAACTTATGTTTCTATTGTGTGTCTATATATATCAACCTCTATTTATAAAATTGTTTAACAAATGATATAAGGTATGAACAAATRTGTTCATTTAAATAAAATTATTTTTTTGCCGATATTATGCTACTGTTTTGTTTGTCAGACAGGGACTGCAATTGACACACCACAATCATACTCATACAAAAATGATTATTAGATTGTGATCTTCTTTTCCCAGCAACATTGTTGCTTTTGATTTTAAATCCTCCCCATGACAGTGAAGTAACTTCTATTCTATTATAACTTTTTACAAGTCCTTCATTTAAACCTTTTAAAATATCCAAATACATTTTAATCAATTAAATAACAATTCACTTACCCGCAAAATGGAAATTGTAGCGATTAGTCCAATACTGAAGTAAATTAATGTAAATCCAGAACAGACCCACATATAACATAAGCTCCCAATTTTATTAAAATGGTGTAGTTTATAAGCAAGAATTATAAGTG
>BDUI01001639.1:92696-104393 GCA_002335545.1 Apodemus speciosus | reverse complement strand
CACACACACACACACACACACACACCCTGCCATATGACTCCCACAATCCAGTACTGCCTGCTGTGCACATGTGCACCTGCGCGCATCTTTCTACTGCACAGAGCCCATAAAGTACACACCACCTGCTTACACATCACGCCCCCCCCCCAGCTGCCTGGGGAACACATGTGCACCTGCTACACAACTCCTGTGTAATGCGGCACACTCATGGTATACACAACCCTTCACACATGCTCACACCACTGTGAGCACGTCACCTTCTATATCCATGAAATGACAAACATGCAGCCCTTGAGTCCAGCATCCCGGACAGGTCAGAACAGTCTATTCCTACTCCACTGCCTCTTTCCCCATCTTCCTTCGGGCATTCTGTATCCCTTTCAGAACTTACCCAGTCACTAGGGCTCCACCACACCTTTGGCTGTCTAGCCTCCTCCCTGAGGTTTTCCCCAACCATGGTTCTGCCTGGCCTGGCCTCTGCAACCCCTGGGGACTCTAATGACCTCCAGACTGAGCTCAACACCCTCACTATCCCCTCCACCTCTGAAGGGAAAGCCCAGAATCAAGGCCTCACTCCCTTCCCCCACCCTTCCCCTCCCCTCCCTTGTGAGGGAAAATGTCAGATTCCCTGTCTCAGTGGCGGCAGCGGGCGGGTTGGAGGGGGAATGATTCAGCCACCGCCTCAAGAGTGCGGAGCGAGAAGAGCTTTTCCTGCCATTACCCGGCGAGGGAGAGGCTGGCGCGCTAATGGCTTCAATTACCACTCAGACAGGAACGCTGGGCGGCAGGGCCCTGGTAGTCATCACAGCCCAGGACAGGACAGGCCCACCCCTACCCAGCTTGTGCTGGACACCCCACCTTGTACCCTGACAGGGATGTTGGCACACCGGCTGGCCATCCCAGCACAGTGGGCTGGGTCTCACACAAGCTGCACCAGAGGCAGTCTTGCTCCAGTTGTATGGAGAGTCATAAGGGATAGTCATGGCAGTGTCCCCAGAGGCTGCAGTGAGAGTGGACTGAGCTGGGCCTGGCGTGCTATGAGGCCAGGGTAGAGGGCCCCGAGGGAAGTAGAATACTGGGGTTCCCTTTTGAAGATACACTGCTCCTGCCCCTGAACCAGGCTCCCAGGCATTCTCCAGGCACTCCCCACAGCCTGTGTATCTCTTGATGCGCAGGCTTACATGCCTGTGCTTGGAGGGCACACACAGTGTGAGGCGGGAGTAAGGCACTCGGGCACTCTCTCCCAGCCCCTAAGCCAAGTTTCTCTCTCACGACTAAGATTCTATGGTGCTCACGAAAATGGCCCTGGCCCTCCCCTCGTGTCAACCCCAGAGCTCCAGAAAAGCCATCTTTTCACCTATTGCAGGCAAGCACCCCAACTTTCTTGCCCCCCACCCCAGGAAGAACGGGGAGGAAATGAGGCAGGATTGCTTTAGGCTGCATCCCTGAGGTCCCATCCTCTGTGACACCCATCTCTGCCAAGCCTTAAGTTCGTCAAGGTTACAAAGACAACAGAACAGGTCAGCACTCTGCCTCGCTGGTGCAATGTCTCAGGAGCAGGAGGGGCCCATGAGGCCCACAATTCCAACCACTCTGATGTAGTAGGGACCTATCCCACACTTCATCAGACATCTTCCAGTCCCCAGACGCATCAACATATATCCTGAAGCCCTGAACTGGGGATAAAAATTATGTGTCTAGTACTGGGGACCGTCCCCAACACCACATAGGAAAGAACAACCTCTAATCCATGCAAAGAAACTCTTGACCAGGAAGGCCGTTTCTAATGGCAACCCTCTGCAAGTGTGAGTTCTCTTTCCCAGGCCTTGAAAGACCCTTTAAAGGGTGAGGTTGTCAGGCCAGTGGATGTCTTAGAGGAACCAGCTCTCCATTCTCACAAGGAGACTACTCCCCAGCCCAGGAGCCTGAGCGGATGCCCGCCATGATAGGGATTCCAGTTCCAGTCTTTTAGACTCCACTCAAATGCAAGGCAGGGTACATGACTCTCATGCCAACGGGTGAAGTTTGGGGGCAGAAATTCTTTCTCCTGGGTCACAAATTGGAGGTCAGAAATGACCAGAAGGAACCTCTGAGCCAGCGATTTCAGCTCAGTGCTGGTTGCCTGGCCCCCAGGCCCCAAATGGAATGGATAGTGGGGCTAGCATAACCCAGTAACAGTAAGCAGCAACAGCTTGGTGTAAGCTTCAGAACAGACTCTGAGATTCTGGGATGTAGGTAAAACTCCACACTGGCTTGCACAGTGGGTACAATATCCTGGATCCCAGATGGAACAAATGAGGCCCAGAGTCCCTGTCTTAAACTATTTTCATCTATGGCCCCTCCACCGGGGAGGGCCTAACACAGCTCTATTAGAACCCACTGATTCACACAAGACACACAGACGCAAGAATTACTGAATGGATGCATGTGTGAACACATAAAGCCAAAGTGTAAAAACGGCCAATGTGAAAAGATGTTCAACTGCTCTTGTAATCAAAGAAATGCAAATTAAATTGAGATGCCATTTTTTGCTTATTAACTTGGCAAAGCTTTTTTTTTTTTTTTTTTAATGGTAATTTCTACTGCTGGTGAAGATGTACAGAGAAGAGGCCCTCTTATGCCCTTCCTGGTAAGAATATAAATGGACACAATCTTCTAGCAATATTGAAGGCTTTAAAATGCATGTGCCCTTTGACTTAGCAATTCTACTCTATGAACCTAGACTCAGGAAATGATCAGCAAAGCCACGGTATCTTCGAGGACACGTGTGACTCCTTACTTACAAAGGCTGAAAGCTGAGAACATATGCACCCAACAAAAAGGGAATAGCTAAATAAATTAGGGTTCTTCCACGTGACAGCTTACCCACAGCCATTAAAAATAATGGTGCAAATAACGACAAAAAAATCTTCACAATATATTTTTTCAAGCAGGCTGGGGAGATGGCTCAGTAATGAACCTGCTGACTGAGCAGGAAGACCTGAGTTCCGTTTCCTAGCACCCGTGGAGGAAGCTGGGTATGGAAGTGAGGGCCTGGGTCCCAAATGCTGGGCAGGCAGGCAGGCAGACATAGGTAGATTCTTAGAGCTCACTAGCCACTAGGCTAGTCAAATAAGTGAGCTCCCGGTTCAGCGAGTGCACTTGTCTGAAAAGCCCTGGGTTTGCCCTCTAGCTGGAAAAAAACAAAAACCAAAAAACCCCAAAGTCACAGAACAGTGTGTGATCACTATTCTGTTTATATACATTAATACAAATATACATACATGTATACAAAACATACACACAGAAAATGGGACACCAAGAAATAACCAATAGCACCAGGGGTAGGATAATAAGAGATTATTATTTCTCCCTCCGCGCTATCCTATCTATGCGCCTCAATTTTTTAACAGTGAACAGATATCGGTATTGCATTTAAAAATGAAAGCAACAATCAATACAGTATTTTGAAAACGCACATTCAGATTCATGTAGCCACTGTGGTCAAGGTTTAATCATGTCACTTCCCACCCTATTTGTGACTTTCTACGTCCTCAAGAAAGGGCTCGTTCCTCAGCTCAGTCCTCCAGCCTCACTGAATTCCTCTCCGCCTCTCTGTGCTCTCCGCTCTCCAGACRCCACTTGAAAAGCCTCAAATTGACCCCTGAGTTCTGGGAGCTCTGCTCCCCTTTACATCCCGGGCCTTGGCAAAGGCCTCGAAGCAGTGTCCACGTTCCTTACAGAATTTACCGGACACTGACTGAAGGCAGCGTACATCAAGTGACATTCTGAGCTTAACGGCAGCTCAAGCAAAGAGTGTGAATGAAGAAACGAATGAATTAGCCACCAAATGAGAAGAGACACTAAAATTCACAGGGAGAGCTCAGCTCCAGCTCTTTGGTCAGGGCACCAGGAGTACACTGCCAGCAACTGCCAGGCTTCAGTGCCACCATCACGTCACCCCAGGGCCACAGAGCTGCATCACTACCCCTCTAGCCTGATCCAGACCCAAGGGAGCAACGGCCCAGCACAGCACAGCGGCTCCAAGGCAGACCAATGACCTTGGCCNAGAGGGAAGAGGACTTATGGGACATATGGTGAGGGGGGAACTGGGATAGGGGAAAACCTTTGGAATGTAAACAAAGAATATAGAAAATAAAAAAAAGAATATATCCAATAAAAAACAAAAGATGAAATCTCAAAAGAAAAAGATGGTCCTTTGAATACAAATAGACCTGAAGTATTAGTAAAGGTGCCCAAGATAAGCAAATCACTTAGTGTAAGAAACTAGTTCATATCATTTTGGAGCTGAGATCCTGCTATCATCTCCCACCCACAGCAACACATGTGAGAAAAACCATGGTGCGCTTCTGAGACCAAGAAAGATAATGTTATGAGTGCATGGAGAGCAGGAGAAAAGTGACATTCAAACTGAAACAGAAAGCAAAGGTCCTTCCATCTTTCTACTCCAGTCAGGCTATCAAGAGATTAGGGTTCCTCCCTCCATATTTCCCTCTCCCTCATTCTCCTTCTTTTTTTCTTCTTCATTTTTATTCTCCTCCTTCTCCTTCTCCTTCCCCTTCTTTTCCTTCTTCTTTTTCTTCTTCTGTCTCTGTCTATCTGTGTCTCTGTCTCTGTGTCTCCGTCTCTCTCTGTCTCTATCTCTTTCTATTTTCCTCCTCCCAGCCCTGCTCCCCTCCTTTCTTTCTCCTTTCTCTCCCACCCTCCATCCCAGGTCAAAATTATCATTAAATAAGTTAGTTCTCCTTTTTGCTAAAGTAGTATCTAAGTCTTTGAGTCTTTGGGGAATAGTGATTAAATATACATTCAAAAATATAAATAAAATTCAGAAGCAAAAGAAAGTTTAATTAATAAAAAAAGAGAGAGAGATTAGGGGATGACTTCTCACATTAGGAGTCATCTGCCTTTGCTCGGCCAACTCATCCAGATGCTAATCTCATCCAAATGTGCCTAAACAAACATACCAGATATAACCTTTAGCCTGAACACCTCATGTCTCACCCAATTCGAAACATAAAGTTCACTGTTAGTGCATTGAAGATGGAAGGATTCATAACCAGGACTGGGTGACAACTGATAAGAACTTTGTAAGGTGGAAAGAGGGCTACAAAGGGACAGAGAATGCTTTGCATTTCCCTCTGGTGTACTGCCTTTCTCTTCCTATGCAATCTTCCCAAAGGACTGATCAGAAAAGGCCATTCCATTCAAGGTCCTCCTCTGCTCATCAATGCCCAGACATAAACCCCAGGCTCCCAATAGGCATGCAGCTGGCATCTAGATTCCTTCCTGCTGAATTCCAGCCACCCTGAATTTCCCTGGAATACTATGATCTGTTCCCTTTCACATATTTATCCCCAGTCCCTACTATGYTCTTTCCCAMTCCTTAGAAATCGAGTCTCAATTAAGCCCTGGGTTAAGTGAATCCTCCTTGAAGCCACATCCTCAGACCCCCAAGCAGAGCTGACAGTCCTTTGTCAAAGTACTTCCATCCAGGCCTGGTTCCACCATAATTCATATGACTTTTTCTCCCCATGAGGATGACAACAGTATGTTTTGACTTCTGAATATCCAGGCTGTAACACAATTTTGGGCACAGTTTGCTGATGTTTGTTCTATTGATGTTGTTTTCATTATTTTTTCCTCTATAATAGGTAAGGCATTAGGTATGTTAAGTCTTGTGGGTCACATGGGCTCTGTCACAACAGCTGAACTGTGCCTGAACAAGGGAAAAGCAGCTGTAAATAACAGGAAAAGAGTAGCCATTACCCAAGGCCTGTTCCAGAATATCTAGCAGATAGATGCAGGCTACCACCTAGAGAAGCCAAAGTCTACTGCCTTCTGTTTAAAAGAGAATGGGGTCTGACTCCCCTTTCTCTCATGCTGAAATACAAAGCTTGAAGCTTGATAGAGGGGAGCTATTTGCATAACAAGATAAAGGTTGTTCTTTGGTTATCCTTTCTCTGGAGTTCATAGGTATTGAAACATAAAAATGTGTTAGAGATGTTGGGACAGCCCTGATCAATGTCAAATAGCAGGAAAGTTTTAACAGGTCACCCAAGACTCTAAAATTGAACATAGACGTTCTTTGTGGATTTGTGGGAAGGATAACTCCACACCATGTATTCTAATCATGTGAGTATTTATAATCCACAGCCAATGGGCTGAGATCATTGGAAACTCTGGCTAAGGAAATGACTCCTACATTGAATTGTTTTTGGCATGGGATGTAAGCATTACTCAAGGCAGATTTTTTTTATGATTCCCTAACAGTCACAAATTATTCTCTCCTTAACCCCTATGCAATAGGGTTCACAGGGACTACCCTTTTTATGAAGCACAATAGGTATCAATCATATACATAGAAGACAGACCTTCAGACAGAAAGGAAGATCTGTACTGACCAGTGGCCTTCAGTGAGTTTCCTAGAGGTTTGAAGCCATCACAGCAGAACATCCTCAGCAGGAAAGGCCACATTCCCACTATTCTGCACAAATAAGAAACTGCTTATTAATATTGATGTATCCCTTCCAAATAACTTTTTCTCAGTACTGGGGATCAAACCCAAGGCCTCATGCATACTAAGTGAGTACTCTATCACTAAACTACATTCCTAGCTCCCAAATTATATTTATTTATCCTAACAATAATGCAATTTCCCCTTGTTCACAAATTTATCAGTAAATTTCTGGTATGAACTGCTGAATGAATAATGGATCATGTGAATGATGCAAGAGACCTACATTTGAAACAGAATTCCAAATTTAGGCTTCAAAAGGCTCTAAATCAAATACCCTTCCCAACCCCCAGCTTTCTACACATATATGCCTTGCAAGGTTTTGTGCACTCTGATATGAAAATCACTGCAACCTGGTTACATGAGAACTGACACCAGCTAACAGCTTTTAGAGATTTCTCTTTCACCCTGGATGAGCACATGTTCACAGTCCATGGGCCCCTGCAACCCAAATATCACCACAGTAATACTTTTGGCATAGCATTCAATATCTTTCTCCCAAACTGTCAAGACCAATGCAATGATGCCGTTACATTTCATTACAGCACATCTGTCAGGTATAACCCAATTGTTTTGCTCAGTGTCCACTAAATCTGTCAGTCAGTCTTCATAAGATTTGCTGGGCCACCCTACACCGTCTTTCCTTCAGCCTCCAACACCAGGAAAGACAAAAGCAAAAACTGGAGCAGGTTGTGTCAAAGCACATCATGTAAGTATTAAAAAGGCTGAAGAGATTAACGGAATAGACATCTGATATTATGGGTTTTGTAAATCAATTCATGAACTGTGTGATATATAAAATCAAGAACCCATAACAGTCTTATGGGAAAGATCCTAAACCTGTCACATGCTCTGTTCCCTGTGTATAAGAGACTGGTTTTTTATAGTTTTTGTTTTTGTTGTTGATGATTGCCATTCAAAGCAATACTGTTGGAGACTTCAAATCAGCTAATGCTCTTCTAATTTTAATATTAGTACTGTTTTTAATATGTCCCCTTCAAAACTGACTTAGTTTATTTTTTCCTGACATTTCCAAGATGGTAGTTTACAGCAATACTGACACAGGAGCCCCCGAGACCCTGAAACCAGCACTTCCAATTCCTTAGAATGTCTTTTTAATCATTAGTTTCTTTGTTCATGTGTGCTAGATTGGAACATCTGAACACATATTTTTTCCAGCAAGCCATGCGAAATGCAACTCTGGGACACAGGAGTATGAGGGCTCCAGAGACTTTATGAAAACATATAGAACACATGTCTCATTATATAAAGGGTACTGGCATACAGAATCTGCTGCATTTGGAGTCATGCCTCGTGGGAAGAATGCTATCACCTTGAAGCCTTCCTCACCATCATTACTGGGGTTTTCACAGTCTCCATGTCTATAAGGTAAGTGTACATATGAGAGTTACTCACATATGCCGCTTGTCCCTGAGAAATTTCCCAGAGCAAAGGTTGAAATAAAAAAAAAAAACCCAAGAGATATTGTTACCTTCTATTAGCCTAATGGAATGTGCATAGTATCAAAGGAGAAAATAGATTTAAAAGTATACAAAGAAAGACAGTAGTAAAGATGATAAGCTCTTAAACCAAAAATACAGAGATAAAAACTTTTGGTTAGAATCCTAACCCTCTCTCCAATAACAGTGATATTTTTTTTCTTTTCCCCAAGCCTCAGTTTCTCTGCCCATACAAAAGAACAATCATCTCAGAGACCTCTTTCTTTTTAAATGTGTSTGTATGGGCAAATATGTAAGCATTTTCCACAGCTTACTTATGGATGACATAGGACACCTCGTAGAAGTCACTTTTCTCCTTTCATTATATAGGTACCAGGGACTAGACTCAATCCATCAGGCTTGGCAGCTGGTACTGCCATCTTACTGACCTTGCCCACAGTTGTAATAAACAAGCATACTACCTGGGAACTGGTACACAACACAGTGTGTTTTAAGTAGAGTTTTAAAATAAAACATTAAAATAAATGTTCAAATTTCYATATTTAACAAGTCTCTAGCACTCCTTTCTAAGCTTGACCTCATGATGTGCTCTTTTCTGTTTGGTAGAAATTGGGGTGGAAAGAATGTCCACCATTGTAGCACCTCCATTATCCCCAAACTTATCCTTGTGCAAAATCGTAAAAGGTCCTCTAAGGCAGTCATAATCCTAGGGGGTCTACACCTTAGGTTTCTATCCCCAGGGGCCTCTGCAAGACACAGCCTGCAAAACACCACTTGTAGATTCCATGGATCATTTTGGGTGATACCCTAAGAATCTCAGAACAGAGCACGAGAACTTCTGAAAACAATAGAAAAATAATGTTCTCCTTGAGCTCTTGCTAGGAAACCTATGACTGGGTCCAGTTTGTCAAAACACCCTTGACTGTCTGGTAGTCCTTACTACTTAAAGGCCAGTCTTCAAGTAAAATGATCTTTTACTCTACCAATTTCTTGTTAAATGACATCACTACATCTGACATCATAAAAAACCTTTCAGATTCGCTAACCTGTTTTGTTTGAGGGCCTAAACATAAATAGTGCATTACTTTCATTATTTTCCTGGTAAAGGTGCAAAACTAAAACACTGGTTTTGACCAAAAGAAGCAAAAGAGGCAAAGGGGCCCAGATAGCAAAGTCCTAGACAAATTGAGACAACTATCTTTTTCTTTGGCTTAGCTCGCAAAGATTGTTATAATTGAGTAAGTTGGTTTTAAGAATGACTTCCAGGCCTTTAAGATGTGCATAATTAACATATACAATTATCAGTATCAGTAGTATAAAAAAATCACTTGATTTGACATAGACCATGACTGTTTCATAATCACTTTTATGTCTACTTTTCATACAGGTTTTTATGTAAGGAAAACAGGAATAATCCCACCCCAAACTGACAGAGACTGAGACTGAAAGAGGAGCGGTTATTTTCCCATCAGTGCCTGTCAACACCAGATTTAGTCCAAGCTTCTATCAATTCTTGAGTTCTAACAATGCTATATCTTCTAAGTCCTTAAAGATATGCTTATAAGTCTCCCAAAATGGCCATTAACTTCCTTTAATAAACAATAAAAAATGTGCACGAGTTCATAATTTAAGCATACCTATTACCCATTTATGGCCTTTAAACATTTGTCCTATCTTTCCTCTTGAAAAACCACCAAAAAAAGAAGCCAGGTTCAAACCAATGATCAAACAAGGACTTTGTGAACTCCTTTGCACGGACTACCCACAGATCTCAAAGCATTCTCCCAGAACAATGAATCTGCCACTGAACCAGTGAGACTTTCTACACAATAAAGCAGGATTTTTATTTTGAAGAGGACCACAGCACCAGTGATTTTTGGCCCAAGAGGACAAATTGTTTCCTTTGAGGATGTCAGATAGATGTGAAGTGCTGTAAACAATATAGAATAAGTGCTTCAAAGCTTCCAAAGAGCTAACTATTTTGTACTGCCATCAAAAACAGGAAGCGTGCCATTAGGGGAACATACTATCAACTCGATGACAAAATAAAATGTGTAATTCATCTTTTGACTCAGTCATGCTGACAGCTAGTTTGATTTAACTTCTTTTTTTTWAATCAGTTCCACTATCACACTCATAATGAATTACAGAAGGAATTTATAACAACCTGGCAGCACCAGCGTGCCAGTTAATGGCATGGGTAACACTTACTCAGCAGCTGGCCTCTGCATATGCTGGAGAGCTACAGCAGTATCACTTAGAGGAAAAGCCATTGTGATTGTTCCCATTTTGCAGATGGACTATTTGGCCACAAGCCATTAATTATGGCTACTTGGCTACTTTGATTGCCAGTTGCAGCTAAGTTTGTCCTATAGCTATCCAAGTGACCTCAAAGTCACCTAATCTTTTTCGATATAGTTGCTTGTCAATTACGTGAAGAGATTGCACTAGATAATCTCTAAAATACTTCTAAAATAATTAGTTTAATTTTATGATTCTTTCCCAAGTCTACTCTGAAAAGTGCCAGATATACATCCAAGTGTACAAATCTCAGAAATGCAACCCATCTCAGCCCTTTGCAATGGCAACTTCCTACTAAGATAAGAAGCTCTGCAAATCATTCTTCACTATGGCAGCCACCAGMCACTCTTGGCCAGTTACACTCAAAGCATAGCTAATCAGGTTAAGAAAAACTCAAATTATTATTTAATTTAAATTCAAATTTAAATATGCAAATCCACCTATCAGCTGCAGGATTAGATGGCACATGGATCTATCAAATGATTGAGAAAAACAAAGAAGGAATTGAAATTTACAACTTGGATATTGTTCTTCATTTTCCCCTATGGCAGAATGCCTGGACAACTTGGACATATTCCTACCTTATTCATCTCTGATGGCTTTTTTTTAATCCCCAAAAAGAAAATTCCTTGTAACAGCCTCCAAGATGAGAGTTCTCGTTATTTAGTCCATAATGTACAACCCAAATTATCACACTTTTGAYACTATAAGAAGATAATATTAGTAATGATACTATGAAACATGGACCAAGCTCATCTAAAGGCAATCCTGGACACAGCCATCTAAATTCAAGAGATTCCATAATCATGGATTCTCTGAATTTATGATTCCAGACTTTGCTCTGAAAACCACAGGCCATGGACTTACACAAAATTGTCTAGAGCAGTAGTTCTCAACCTATGGGACATGACGTTTTTGAGGGTATRAAGTAACAACAAAGTAATTTTATGTTTGTGGGGATCAGTCACCACAACATGAGGAACTGTTTAAAAGAATTACAGCGTTAGGAAGGTTGAGAACCACTGATCTAGAGTGACATTTAAAATTACAACTGCCTAGCTCCACCATAGAGCTAATAAGAGTTGGAACCTTGAATTCTGAAGGATTAGACCCAAATAGAACAATGTTATCTTGTCACTGTGTCTAATGGATCCCAACTCAATATCACCAAGAGTTAACGTACCTGACATCATTTCCACAGCATATTAATGAATATATTTAAGAACTGTCTTTGACGCACCCCTTCCTAATCTTTATGTTTGTTCAAAGTAACAGTATTCTCCTAAACAAGTGAGCCTCAACAACAAGTGCTCACTCTGATTCTTAATATTTCCAGAACCTTCCAATTTTTACTTTGTGAGAATGGTCACCATTCTTTCCAGGACCAGCATAGGAGAGAGAAATAAAACAGAAAAACACAAA
>BDUI01001638.1:152331-165344 GCA_002335545.1 Apodemus speciosus | reverse complement strand
AATAAAATTTGGTCATTCACCATGCACAATTTACATTAAATAGCACACACACACACACACACACACACACACAATAAAACAACTTAAACTCTTCTAAATTATATTGCAATTTTAAACACTGTTTAGATGCCAAAATTCATTTTGATTTCTTTTAAAATTATTTTTTATATTTTGCCTGCAAGTGTGTCTGTATACTAAGTGCAAGCCTAATGTCCTTGGAGGCCAGAAGAGAGTTTTGGATGCTGTGGACAAGGAATTACAGTCAGTTGTGAACTGTCATGTTCACACTGGGACTCAACCTGAGTTCTTTGGAAGAGCCACCCCTGCTCTTAACCACTGAGCCACACCTCCAGCCATCAAAAGCATTTTGCTAATAGTTTTATATTGAGTATTTTTTAAAAATACAAACCATCTGTTATTGCTGTTGTTACAGTTCCAACATAAAGGAATTATTCAAATTTAGTGGGAAACTCATAAAAAAAAAAAAAAAAAAAAAAAAAAAAAAAAACATTAACCAAGGAGGATTTTTTAAAAGGTAAAAGATGGTATTTCTCAATCATGCCATTTCAAAAA
This sequence comes from Apodemus speciosus, assembly GCA_002335545.1. Classification (NCBI taxonomy): domain Eukaryota; kingdom Metazoa; phylum Chordata; class Mammalia; order Rodentia; family Muridae; genus Apodemus; species Apodemus speciosus. Next base: position 164,771 of record BDUI01001638.1, on the reverse strand, counting down.
CATTGTAATGGCAGGTTGAACAACAAGTGATTGAATCTAATTTCTTTCCAGTTTTAATGTGCTTAAATAATTCCATATTATTAATGTAGATTCAGAGAATGTGAATAAACCAAAGTAATTATACAATTTCTTATCTTATTAGGAAAATAACTTTATCCTCTTGTTCTTTTCTGTGGCAGAAAGCCAAAGAAGAAAATGTGATGTGTGTGTTGGGAGGGGGCATGAAAAGTAGTGTGGTTTCTGGTTGAGCTAAGGCTAAAAGCCCCAGAGACCCTGAAGTGAAGGCAGGAGTTTTGCCTGTTCCCAGGCACCAGGCCCCTATCACTAGCCACAGACCCCCACCCCCCTCCCATAGATTTGTGGCCATCAGTCACATAAAGGCAACACTGCAAGCCCCTCCACATATAGAGGACATGACCTTTAGTCATGTAGGCTCAAGAGAGATCTTTATTTTAGTGACATACCTAAAGGCCTGGAGGGCTTAGCCAATAAGCTTTCCTTCCCAGACATTCCTCCCTGGAAAAGGTATTTATTCTCAGGCTCACCCTGAGAATTGGGGTATGGTTTTACACACCTACTTTCTGCCATGACAATAAAGGCCTTAAAGCCATGGACTGCCTCTTTTCATCAGGATCCATCATGGAGATCCATGGAGAAGGCCTTCACCTATAGAGCCATAGTCTAATCTTCCATAGGAAGCCTCTCTGAGCCCAGAGTCACAATTACCACCACTCTCAAGCCTGCCACTGTCAAGCCCCAGAGCAGCCAGAGCTCCCCCCAACCCTGACCCCCCAACCCCAGTCCCGGCCAGATCCAGCCCATGGGGCCAGATTCCATTTTCAGCTCTTCCAGGACTTCCAGAATTGCTTGGGTATCCAAAATCCTGGGAACCCCACAACCCTGGCCTCTTTGCAGGCCTGGGGACCCCAAACCAACTGCGACTGTTCTGCACCTCACGCTGCTTTCCAAAACCTGGAGTGGAGTCCAGGGGCTTCCCTATTGCCCCAAACCTTCCCAGTGACAGCGTGGGATAAGCACGATCAATTTCCTGCATCCTGCCTCTTCCAGCGGGCCAAGTCCTGTGGTAGAATAGATGCCAGACCCATAACCATACACATGTGTAGCCAAAGGTCCACTTTAGAAGAAAAACACCATGGTTTGCTTTATTTTACTTTACTTTAAAACAAAAACATTTCTTAAAATTTTACAACCTTAATATTCAGAATCAAGTCACTGAATATTTTTTAATCTAACAATTTTTGAAGTACAGAAATAAGATCTTACATGACTATTAATTTTTTCACCAAATTCAGGCAATTCTATAGGTTATCTGTAAGAACACAAAATAGGCTTATTGAATTTCTACAATCATGGAGTATACAAGGTAACAAATAATAAATGCAAGTAATACAATGGTGGGAGAGAAAATTTGGAGAGGAATTAGAAATACTTTATAAATCACTGCCAAAAGAAGGAGAAAAAACGTATTACTCAAATCTGTTTTGAAAAGTACTATGAAGTGGTATTCAGCTTTAGGTGGTATCACAGGATATCCTTTAAGATGCCTGGCACTGTGATTCTTGTTGGTTTTCTTCCTCAGCAGAGCTGCTGGAAGAGTCACTGAAATTACCTCCTCCAACATTAATTCTAATACCTCTCCAATTGCGTTGGTAATTTGACTGTGTCAGGTGACTCATAAGGAACCAAAGCATGTGGTTGTCAAACAGGGAAGTGTGGTGCAAGGTAAAATTATCTCGTTTCAGCTTATTAATTTTAATCACATTCTTTAAGCCAGCAAGCTTCTTGGAAGGTTCAGCTATGGGTGACCAGATCTTGACTTCATGGTCTAGCCCACTGGATGCCAGTACAGGTAGGTAAGGATGGGGATCAATACAGTTTATTGTTCCTCCTTCATCTGCCTCTAAGAACTGAACTATCTGGCAGGATGATTTTTCCCAGATAAAGATGTGCCCACAATCACTACCACTCATCACAAACTGACTTTTTGGGCCATAGAAATGTACACCTTTCACTGTGGCATTATTTCTGTGCCCTTTATATCTCTTAGCATATTGAGCTCCATCACTATCAGAAGCGTTGAAGATATAAATATCTTCATCATTATAGCTAGTCAGGATCTCTGTGCCATCATAACTGTACATCAGAGAGGTGATGTATGCTGGATAATCACAGCTAAGAAGGTGATGAGGACAGAATTTTTTGAGAACTCCATTATTCACATTCTCATCAATTTTCCTTTGGTCATAAATCCTCACAAACTGATCTTGCCCACCTACAGCAAATTGGTAGACATTGGCAGGATTTACAAACACTGTATATAGTCCCACTTTCTTATCACCATCTTTGGTTACCACCAACTTTGAGGCTGGCTGAGCTTGTCTGAGGTCAATACTGAAGACAACTGCATCTTCACCTGAAGTTAAGAACCTAAAGGGGGAATCTGGCTCCAAACCCAATCTATGAGATGCCCCCGCATGCTTCACCAAACGCTTAGTCATGTGGGTGCCTGCCATAGTAGAAAGCTGTGCAACTCGTACCTGCCCATCACGGCCACACATAGCCAAAATGGCATCATTACAGTTAGGAAGGAATTTAGCTTGTAAAATATTATTTTTGTGGCCACTGTCAAAGTTCATTACTGGTCGTTGATGAACCCAGTCCCACACAATCACTTTTAGATCATCACTACCACTAGCCAGCAGGGTGCCACGTTGGTTAAAATGAACAGTGTTAACACATCCAGCATGGCCTTCAAAGACATACTGTAGGGAGAATCGCTGCACAAATAATCTTGCACCACAGGCTTCATACACAAAGCGACCACTTGAACCCAGCTGTCTATCCCGAAGGGCACTAAGGACATTCCATCGAGGTCTTGGGAGGGGAGATGTCTCTAAGGCCATCCATTCATCTATTGAACTATCATCGTCAATGTCATATTGCTCACTGCTGTCCTCACTGGTTTGTTCATGTACCTCAGAACCCTCTTCCTGATCACCCACAACCACACTTTCCTCCAACACATGATGGTGGAATGGGCTTTCGAGTCCCTGTTCCTCCACAATCTCACGAGCCCCCAAAACATGGTGGTGGCGTTGGAATAAGCTTCCAACTCCATCCTCCACAACCTCACCTTCCTCCAACTCATGGTGCTGGTCCAGGCTTTGCACTCCCTGTGCTTCCACAACCTCACTTTCCTCCAACTCACAGTGCTGGACCAGGCTTTGCACTGCCTGTGCTTCCACAACCTCACCTTCCTCTAACTCATAAGGAGAGAAAAGACCTTGCACTCCTTGTGCTTCCACAACCTCTCCAGCCTCCAACTCATAGATGGGAAACACGCTTTGCCCTCTCGGTGCTTCCACAACCTCATCTTCTACCAACTCATAATGGTGGAGCAGGTTTTGAACGTCCTGTGCTTCTACAACCTCTCCAGCCTCTAGCTCATAATGGCAGATTAGGCTTCCCCCTCCCTGCCCTTCCACAACCTCACCATCCTCCAACTCATAATGACGAAAAAGCCTTCCCAGACTCTGCTCTTCCACAACCTCACCTTCCTCCAACTCTTGAGGGCTGGATGAACTTTCTGAACTGCTGATACAATTGTCAGAGTCCTCCAAACTGGGAAGATTGGAGTCGTCATCATCATCATCTTCATCGTCACCATCGTCATCACCCTCATAACCTTGGTAACTGTCACCAGAATTTTCATCAGTACTTTGAGTGCTGGAAACACTGCTGTCTTCGGTGCCACCAGTAACATCACTGCTTGGTGACAGACTCACTTCTGGATCCATCATTTTGATATCGGAATTTGTCTCTGTGTCCACCAGTGTACCAGAAGCCTCACCCAAGCAGCTGAGTACACTTACATTCTCAGAGGTCTTTGTGGTGTTTGTGTAGCTCTTCAGAGATGACATTTTGAAGGAATTTGCTCTAGGGGATGTGAATTGTAGAAATCACCGGCCACTCACACTTAAAGCTGGCAGTTTCACCACACGGACAGAGGGCAAGAGCTGTGAGCACTCTACACAATCATCACATATAAAAATGATAGACCTGTAAAATGGGAGACCATTAAATACAAAAGCAAAATGGCAGAAATGAAACAGCTTGCAGATGTGATGTGCATTACAATAGCTAATGAGCTTCATAAATTTTCTTATCTCACCTGTCCAGGTAACTTAGGGCAACTTCCTGTTTTTGTTTCTCTATTCCTTTCTTCTAGACAGCAGGCTGGAGAAGCAGGAGGCCAGAAGCAGCAAGCACTCTGCAAGGTCCTCACACGAAAAATGAGAGACCTGTAAAATGGGAGACCATTAAATACAAAAGCAAAATCGTGGACCAGGTGCTGGCGGCGTGACGTACATTACACCACCCCTTTCTCACCTCTCCGGGTAAYTTATGGCAACTTACTGCTTTTATTTCTCCTCTTCTTTTTCTTTCTCTTCTTTTGTTCTCTTCTCTTCAGGAAGACACACTGGAAAAGCAGGAGGCCAGAAGCAGCAAGCACTCTGTACTGTCGTTGCGGGTAAAATGAGAGACCTGTAAAACAGAAGCGCTTTAAATACAAAAGCAAAATGGCGAACCGGAAACAGCGTGCTGACGTAAGTATATTATAGTAGCCGATGAGGTTCATAAAGCATCGTACCTCACCCCTCCGCGTAATTTATTCTTCTCTTCTAGACAGCAGACTGGGGAAGCAAGAGGCAAGGAACAACAAGCACTCCTTACAATCCTCACACGCAAAATGAGAGACCTGTAAAATGGGAGACCGTTAAATACAAAAGCAAAATGGTGGACCTGAAACAGCTTACTGACGTGATGTACATTACTGTAGCTGTTTTTCACCTCTCCGGGTATCTCAGGGCAACTTACTGCTTTTATTTCTCCTGTTTTTCCCTCTTTCTTTCTCTTCTTTTCTCAATCTCGTCTCTTTTAGAAGACCCACTCGAGAAGCAGGAGACAAGGAGCACCAAGCACTCCGCACGGTCCGGTCGCTTCAGGTAAAATGAGAGTCCTGTCAAATGAAGATCGTTAAATACAAACCAAAAGGGGAGACCGGAAACAGCGTGCTGACATAATTACAGTAGCCGATAAGGTTCAGAAAGCTTCATTTCTCACCTCTCCGGTATCTCTGGGCATTTGACTGTTTTTCTTTTCTTTTCTCTTCTTTTTTTTCTCTTCTCTTCATTTATTCTTTTCTATTCTCTTTCCTTCTCTTTTCTTTTCTTTCTTTCTTTCTTTCTTTCTTTCTTTCTTTCTTTCTTTCTTTCTTTCTTTCTTTCTTTCTCTTTCTCTTCCCTTCCCTTCCCTTCCTTACCCTTCCCTCTCCCTGTCTCTCAAAACTTTAAGAGCCTTGCTTCAGCAGAGATGAGGCTGCTATACATATTGCTTATTCTCATTTTCTTACATTCTTCTCTCTCTTTTTTAAGTTTATTTGTGGGGAGAATGAGGGAGTCCAGTTTTTTTGTTGTTGTTGTTGTTGTTTTGTTTTGTTTTGTTTTTCGGGGATTGGTCTGGTGTCTTCAGGATTGGTTACAACCACTTTTACAGGCTGTCATATCTTTTTAGCCACACAAAGTTCTTGGAATACTGTTAACTTGGTGCACTTTTAGAAATAGACTAGTAGAACTATTAGAAAATAAGTGGTTTTCTTTATGTAAAATTATTTCATAAACATCTCAGTGCTGTGTCTGAAGTAAATGTTCAGTGTGAAATGAACATAAAATCAGGTGCAATTAAAGGTCAACTAAGAACTGGTGATTTTATATCATATAGCAAATTTAAAAAATTCAACTATTTTGAGAAAGCTTTGAAAACAAAAATATTTATCTGGCAAAAATTATATAGGAGTGAGCTACAAATGACCGTATGAATAGATATCAGATTCTATATTAGACACACTTTTCCATAGAAATTTTCATTGTTATCTAAAATTTGAGATTAATTCAAGTCTCCTATACTTCCTACAGGATCCTGTAGTGAGCAGAATTTAGTTCTATCTATATAATCAAGGTTAAAATCAACTGGACATGAATAACTGATCTTCCAACTTAAGACAGAAGTATGTTCTCTGTCTCTTTCCTTCAGAAATACATTTTTAGAGTCCATTCAATTTAAGGCAACTATGGAGCATGTCTTAGTTAGGGTTTTACTGCTGTGAGCAGACACCATGGCCAAAGCAAGTCTTATAAATGACAACATTTAATTGGAGCTGGCTTACAGGTTCAGAGATTCAGTCAGGCATGGTGCAGGAGGAGCTGAGAGTTTTACATCTTCATCTGAAAGAAGCCAAGAAGAGACTGGGAATCCTCAGGCATCTAGGGGGAAAATATCTAGGCCCATTCCCACAGTGATACACTACCTCTAACAAGGCCACACCTTCTAATATTGCCATTCCCTGGGATGAGCATATATTAACCGTCACAGAGCACCAACCTAATTTTATAAATAAATGAAATTATAGAACAACCAGAATATTTTCCATAGCCTTCAGAAAGTAAAAGAGTCTTTGTGGAGTATTTTAGGAAAGTAGAAGAGCTGCACAAAGAGATTTCATTGATGTTATTACATTAGTTACCTTCAAATTTGAATAATTTGAATTAGGATGATAAGACTATATTTTCTTTTGTGTGTGGAAGAGTGATTGATGTGGTGTATATGCAAGTATTTGTGTGTGTATACATGTACACAAGCATGCATGCATTTGCATATTGGTGTGCTGCTTACATGTACATGAATGCTTTTGGAAACTAGAGAGTGATATTGGGTATCTTACACTATTTTCTTGTCACCTTTTTTTTCAAGAAAGGACCTCTCAGTGAACCTGAAACTTCCCTTTATGACTATATTGGATGTCCAGTGAGTCCCTGGATTCTACCTGGCTCTGCTCTTCAGCAGTGGGCTTGAAAATGCCACTGTCATGTCCAGGCTTTTACCAGTGTTCTAGAGATCTATGCTTAAGTCTTCATGCATCAAAGCAAACATTTTCCCCAGTGAACCATCTCTCCAGCTGCTATTTCTAAGTATTATAGTAATTACTGGCAAAAATAATGCCATAATAAGAAAAATAAAGATCTCTGAAAGTAATTCTAACACTGAAATTTGATAGAAGTAGTAATATAAAGTCTTCAAAGGAGAAAAATTCTAATGTTAGTGATAATGCAAAAAATACATAAAAGAATACTCATAGCAACATTTTAAGAATAGTACAGTACCATGAATGCCAACAGAAACACTTCATGATTAATGTGGTAAATAGATCAACRTATATTCCTATAGTGACTAGGACATAAAAATGAGAATAAATGAACTAAAACTGACTACATCAAGTTGAAATGGTGGCTCACACCTGTTGTCTTAGCACTTAGGACTTAGAGGCAGGAATATCAGTATTTCAAGGGCAGTGTTGACTACATATGAAATGCAAGGCAAGCCTGAAATACATGAGACATTTTTAAAAAAAATAAAATAAAATGTATAATGATGGATGAAACTTAAAGCACAGTATTGAGTGAAAATAATAGTGGAAGAATGGTAGCTAATAACTTGAATTTTATGCATATCTATGTAGTTTTTAATTCCTAATATAACTGTTTTGAAAGACAAGGAAACGAGTGTCTTATAAGTCAGAACAAAAATTATTTTATAGATTTTTGGAAGTTGGGTGACCTAGGCACTGTTCTATTGCTGTGAAATGACACCATGACCAAGGCAATTCTTTACAAAGAAATCATTTAGTTAGGGGCTTGCTCACAGTTTCAGAAGTTTGGTACATTATCATCATGGCAGGAAGTATGGTGGCATGCAGAGTAGTCCTAGAACAGTAGATATGAGCTACTTAGTTATGTTTTCGTGTAAGCTGAAAGACTCTGAGCCTGGTATGGACTTTTGATACTTCAAAGCTTACTTTCAGTGACACATTTCCTCCAACAATGCCACATCTCCTGATATCCCTTTAATCCTTTCAAATAATGCTACTCCTTGGTGACAAAGCATTCAAATATATGATACTATGGAGACCATTCTTATTCAAACATCCACATTCCACTCCCTGGCCTCCATAGGCTTATATCTATATTACAATTAAAAAATGCATTTAATGCAACTTTCAAAGTTCCCATAGTCATTCACAGTTTCAAGACTGCTAAAAGTCCATACTTCAAAGTTTCTTCTGATATTCAAGGCAATTTCTTAACTCAGTAACATAAAAATAAAAAAAGCATATTATATACATCCAGCATACAATGTCACAGGATATACATTACCATTCCAAAAAGTAGAAAAAGGAACATAATAAGGAATTACTGGACCAAAACAAGAACAAAAAACAACTGGGCAATCTCCACACTCTGCATTTCTGATGTCAAAGTGATCTTCATTCCTCTAACTTCTGGATTCATTGTCTACAACGTACTTTTCTCTTCACAAGCTGTTTCTACTACTACCTGTTAGCATTTCTCCTTGGAATGTATCAGAGGACTCTGGCTTCTCCTACATCTTGGGGTCTTTCACAGCTTCATTCACTGGCCTCTCTTTGCCACATCTAGAGACATTCCTGACACAGACCAGGCCTCAGCAGCTTTTCCCAATCACAAAGAGAGATTGTTTAACCCTTTCTTGTATCCTTCACTTTAAGCCAGCAGATCCAGTCAGAAACTGCTAAATTGTGCTGCTTCCTGAGCTAGAATTTACTCCCCCCTTCAAATACATTTGCCTAAGCTTTCTATTGTTGATGTTTCCTTCGCTGCATAAGCTTTCTTTTAATTCCGTTTCACAAATTGGAAGCTTGGCTGGGGGAGTATTATCTTGAGGTCACCATTCCCTTTATTACATTTAACATCAAGTTTTTCTTTAGACATTTTATTTTCTTGAGCACTGGACTTAGTTCTAACATTACACTTCTTGGTGATCTTTTCCTCCTCAAACTGTACATTTCATATTTTTCCCTGCTCAGCTTTCTCCATTTCATTATATATCTGTATAATAGTGACCACTAATAACCAAGCAACACAGTCAATACTAGGCTGCTTTCAAATCTCCTCAGCCAACACCATTAATGCCAAACGCTTCAGTTTAGCTTGAGACAAAATATTAGGACAAGGGCATACATCAGCTACATTCTTTGCCAATATATCACAAGTATGGTCTTTAGGCCATTTACTAATATTTTCCTGTTTGAAATTTCTTAAGCTGAGCTCGTACAGTTCAAAACACCTTCCATACTCTTTTTCATGCTTCTACTAGGAAGGCTCAGTAAGCCCTACTTAAAATATCCAACTGTTTTTATATTCCAAAGTTATAATGTCTTCCATATTCTTGCACCAAATGGCATGATCAATCCTGTCACAGTGATACCCCAATCCCTAGTGTCAATTTCTGCCTTAGCCACTGTTCTAATGCTGTGGAGAAACACCAGGAATGAGGTAATTTGTATATGGTTGGCCCAGGGAGTGGGCCTATTTGGAGATGTGACCTTGTTGGTGTGGGTGTGTCACTGTGGTCATGGGCTTCAGACCCTCAACCTAGATGCCTGGAAGTTAGTGTTCCTCTAGCAGCCTTCAGATGAAGATGTACAACTCTCAGCTACTCCTATGCCATGCCTGCCTGGATTCTGCCATGTTCCCACCTTGATAATAATGGACTAAACTTCTGAACCTGAAGCCAGCCTCAACTGAATGTTGTCCTATATAAGATTTGCTTTGGTCATGGTGAATGTTCACAGCAGTAAAACCCTAAGACAGAAGTTGGTACCAGGGACTGGGGTATTGCTGTGATAGGCCTGATGATGCTTTGTTTGGAAGCATGTGGATTTTGGGACTTTGGATTTGGAAAGCACTGGATTGCTTTAAATGGGGCTTAAAGAGGTATCCTAGTAGGGATATGGAAGAATTCGTTACTGAGAGTGATTTGAATTGTAGGGACATGGCCCAAGAGGTTTTAGTAAAGAATTTCAATATGTGGCCTACAAACTGTTTTCCTGGTATTTTCCTGAAGAAGGTGACTACTTTTTGCCCTGGTCTGACAAGTCTGCCTTAGGCAAAAGTAAAGAGACTCAGATTAATTGCGTTGACGAGAGAAGGCTCAGAAACTCCCACCATAGACTTTGTTCTCTGGTTAAGTCTCATGAAGAATATTTTAAACAAGCATAGCAAGCTGAGAAAGGAAAAATATAAAATATATGGTTTGAATTTTAATGGGGCACCAGGAAGTAAAAAGGAACTAAATCCTGTGTTCAAGGATATTAAATTGAATGAAGGAAGTAGTGAACTTGGGGCAAGATCCCATCCAGCTAAAAATAAATTCAGGCATGGTAGTATAACCCTTAGTTCCAGGAGGCAAAGACCACCAGATCTCTGAGGTCAAGGCCAGCCTAGAACAGAGCAAGTTCTAGGTGAAGGAAAACATAAAATCCAGATTTAGTGGACCACACCTTTAATCCCAGTGCTCAGGAGAAAGGCATGCAAATCTCTTGAGTTCAAAGTCAGTCTACAGAACATGTTCCAGGGCAGCCAATCTTAGTCAGTGATAGATTTGGAAAACAGAAAGCTGGTGATGATGATGTAACAGAATAAGGGGGCCATGTTCCAGCCCCTGCAAGCAGCAAAAGTAATCAGCTTCAGAGTATCCATACTTTGTTCTGCCTTCTTCTTGAGATTCATTTGATATGTGAATTGTATCTTGGGTATTCCAAGCTTCTGGGCTAATATCCACTTATCAGTGTTTTCACATGAGCACATGTACACATTTGAATCAAGGTATACATGTGGAGATCAAAGAACAGATTGAAAGAGTCAATTGTCGGGCTGGAAAGATGTCTCAACGGTTAAGAGCACTGACTGCTCTTCCAGAGGTCCTGAGTTCAAATCCTAGCAACCACATGGTGGCTTACAACCATCTATAATGATATCTGATGTCCTGTTCTAATGTGTCTGAAGACAGCTACAGTGTACTCATATAAATAAAATAAAGTCTTAAAAAAGAAAAAAAGGAAAAAGAAAGAGTCAATTGTCTCCTATTACTGTGTGGGTCCTGGACATCCAACTTGGGTCATTGGCCAAGTGCCATTACCTATTGATTCTTCTTGCCTGCCTTATTGATCACTCTATAGGTATATAACATGTTTGTTTGTTTGTTTGTTTGTAGACAGGTTATCACTCTAGCATTATGGCTAGAGTGACCTGGGGTGGTCTATATAGACCAGATTGGCCTTGAACTCACATAGATTAATCTGATCCTGCCTTGTGAGTGGTCACCTGAAACTGTTTGCCACCATGCCTAGACTACCTAGTAGGTTTTAAAAGATAAACTGGGGTCTATAAAGATGGATTAACACTTAATAGCACTTCTTGTTTGTGTAGACTTTTTCTACATAACTTCTACACAATTCTCTACAGTGCAGAGTTTGTCTAGGATTCAGTTCTTAGTACCTACAGAGCAACTCATGAACTGTTATTCCAGTTCCAGGGCATCCAACAGCCTTGCTTGTCTTGTTGGGCACCAGGTATATACATTGTGAGTATAAATATATGCATAGAACATACTCATCCACACAAAATAAATAACCATTTAAACTTAAAAATAAATTAAAAAAAAGGAGAAACTGTTCACTAGCAAGTTTCTGATTTATATGTGAACATGAAAAAAGGAAATCTAGAATAACAATCATTCAGAAATTATTCATATCATGAAGAAAAAAGACAAAAGACAAGTCAATATATAGACTAGAATTGCTATGCCATTTAAGTACACAGATAACTATTAAGAGAACTAGACAGCCATGTATCTAGGGTATACATTTGGATATTTCCAGTAGGATGCTCTGAACAAGAATTCTATGAAAAAGTTGCATAATATGTTTCTATAACTTCAAAAATGGCATTGTGAAGATTACATGTAGTTAGAATGGAAAATGATAAACATACACATTTGAGGTGATATTTAGTATGGCCATTATAATTAGAGGAAGTTACAATTAAGCAGTCTATGCTGAACATCATGAGAACTTTAAATTTTATTTTATTGCAAGTGTTATAGGAAACATTTAGAATATTTTGAGCAGCATAATAAAGTATCTTCCTTGTTTTTTTAAATGAATTCTAGTAGCTGTTTGATATAAAAATAGCGCAGGGTGGAAAGTCATATTAAAGTCTTGTTTTAAGCCATATGAGAAATTAGTCAATTTAAATTATAGTGGGGATAGTGCAGGAGGTGAAAAATAGATTCAAACTGAAATTTAAAGGAAAAATTATACTATTTGTTGATGAGTTTAAGGTAATTGTATGGTGAATTATATAGCTTAATGATAAGAAACACACATCAGCTCAACAACTTGAAGTATTTTTTATTTTTTTTTATTTTTTTTATTGGATATATTCTTTATTTACATTTCATTTCCCTGTTTCTGGTTTCCCCAC
>BDUI01001638.1:121063-131216 GCA_002335545.1 Apodemus speciosus | reverse complement strand
TGGACAAAGTTCACCTGTTGAAACAGATATTTTAACATATACTATAAATTGCTTTTGAACTTGTACATTTTAAAAATTAGCTGCAGTTTAGTTAAATTTGAGTGATAATACTAGAATGGACCTTTTTCTCTTAGACCCGCATAATTGAGAATTTGGATTTTGTATATGCACTGTCAGAGGAGATGCAGAATTTTGATGTGTTACTTGTCTCCTGTCTTCAGGAAGCTGTTTGCTGTGTTCATCATCACCATTGTGTGTCTGTGTGTGTGTGTGTGTGTGTGTGTGTGTGTGTGTATGTGTATACATATACTTTTTTTAAAGTTTATTTTGCTCCTCACTGCCTTGGACTTACACAGTTATGAAATCTTGCTCTTTCTTTTTTTTTCTTGGATATATTCTTTATTTACATTTCATTTCCCTTTTCCTGGTTTCCCCACCCCCCAAATGTCCCATATGTCTTTTTCTCACCCCTTGTTCCCCTATGCTTCTTTGTTTTCTAATGAGAGCAAAAATAAGATGTGAAGTTGGATACATGAGAAGGATATGAGAGGAGAACTTGTAATCAAGACTATTGTATGAATTATACTAAAATAAAAAGGTGATCATCTACTTCTATTGATAAAGGAATGAGTGGAAAAATACCAAAGAAAAGATGGGTAGTAAAGCTTATCCATTTTCATCTGGTCCTTGTATATGCCTTACTGGCTAGTAACTTGCCACTCAGATACATATGGGTCCATGAGAGAACTATAAAATGCTTTATTTCCTTAGAAAGCATACTTTGCAAATTCAGAGGTGAATCATTAATTTCATAAAGAGAATTCAAATATTAACTATCCAATTGCCTATAGCATTTTCAGAATTAATACAAACCATATAGTACCACAAATATCCTTGAAAACTTTAAATTTCATTTACAAAAATTGAATAATTTCGAAACAACAATCAGAATTTCCTATTTAAGCAAGCCCTGGAATTAAATATTTTGTRAAGATGAAAATAGAGTCCCAGGCACAGCAAAGTATCCCTGTGGTTGAGGATTCCATGTCAATGAACAAACATCAGATAAGAGATGACATTATCAAATAGGATGCTCAGAATTTGCAGCAGAAAACAATTGGGGAAGTTGAGACAGTCAGCTTGCTTTACCAATTGAGCTTTGTCTCCATGGTTTATCTTCCAGATTCTCCTTCTGACTGCAAGATCTATTATATGGGATAAGAGACACAGAAAATATTTTACTTTCTCATTTTTTCAGGTCAGAATATTTTCTCTATTTTGGTGTTTCACTCTCCCTTTCACAGAGTTACAGTGGCCTGCCCATTCCCTGAGAAGTAGATCTGGAGGACATGGAGATGCTTAGATAAGAAGTTGGGGTGASGCAACAGCACAGCCATGTTTCCAGAACAAGTTTTTCATTGAGTTGAACATATGTTACTACTTCTAAGATCAAAAACAAGGCAAAATCAGTCATCATTTTTACTTCAACACAATATTATCAATTTTAGGGAGGTGATCCTTATACATTATCAGTGAGCAATCAAGATATGTAATTGATAAAAAAAAAACATTACATTTACAATAAAATCGAAATGCCACACATAAAAATAAGTTAAAATCTATTTTTTCCATGTTCTCTGCTCATTCTCCAACCAGGAAACTTTCTGGTTTATAATTAGTCTTTTTGTTTTGTTTTTCTTTGTTTTTGTTGTTTTTGTTTTTGTTTTTTGTTTTTGTTTTTCAAAACTGGGTTTCTCTGTATAGCCCTGGCTTCCTTGGAACTCACTCTGTAGATCAGACTGGCCTCGAACTCAGAAATCTTCCTGCCTCCAACTCACAAGTGCTGGGATTAAAGGCGTGCGCCACCACTATCTGGCATAATTTTTCTTAAGTGCTCCCTCTGCTGTAAGTAAGAACACCTTAATATGAAGCTACAAGAAATAGAGACTTTGCTTAATAAGTCTGTGGTTTAACTTTTTCCTACAGATCTCCATATATTTTGGCTGATTTATTTGCTAACACATAATGTTACCATTTGTAAATTTTGGCTGTTACTCATCCATAGCACAATTATAAAAAGGTTTTACATATAGAATTACTTGTTTCTATAAAGACTGTCTGTATTCACTGTAGGTTAAGCAAAGGCACAGGGCTTATTAATATGGACTCATCGGAATACTTTTAAGGAATTTGTCTCTGACAAAGGTAATGCCTTTTCATAAAATATTTTAAGGCTCATAATTTAAAGAAGTTTAAGTTTGTAATAGAAAATTGAGAATCACGGTGCATGGAGTATATAATAACATATAAAATAGTTTCCAATTGTAATTTGATATACTTCAGAGTTCAGGAGCCAGAAAAATAAAGGATGAAGCAAGAAAAAAGACTGGAGGAAAAACAATAATTGTCTTGTTAGATATGTACACTATCGATTTTTTCAATTGAATTTGAATAATTTGAAATATTACTAATAAATAAAAAAACATAAGTGTTGAAAACTGACCAGTAAATAGGAAATGTGTACATTATAAATGACCAGAACAGAACAGTTTATATAAAATAATTGAAAAAATCAGATATAAAAGTAATTGAATGAACAATGTGGATCAAATAAGGTATTATGTCATGAGAAATAATACAATACTTGTCCACAGGAATAATCTCAGTGRGAAAACTGACAGTGCACAACATAATTTGGCAACCATTTTCTCTACAGGCCAGATAATAAATAGCTTAGATTGTCTATGCCATATTTTCATGTTTGTGACCCATAAAAGCTAGTTTTACACTCAGATGGAAGGATTTAGCTTGTGCATCATATTTTTCTAACCTGTAACACAGGGCAAAAGAGTATAACATGAGGGTTCCTCAAGAAAATTGCGGACCTTGATACCTACGATGATCAGGCCTATAGCAGCTTGAGTGGCTGTAGAGCATCCTATGACAGTGCTGGTGGCCATGAGTCTGGAAGCCTAAAGGAGTTATGTGCAGAGTCCCCCTACACAGCTTATGTAGGAAATCTCCCTTTTAAAACAGTTCAGGGTGACATAGATGCTATATTTAAGGATCTCTGCAAATAGTAGATGTGTCTAGTTGGAGACAAATGTACAGGCAAATGTAAAGGGTTCTGCTATGTAGAAATTGATGAGGTGGATTCCTTGGAGGAGGCTATGACTTATGATGGAGCAATCTTTTGACCATCAATTTGTGTGGCAGATGGCAGAAAACAAGTTAAAGGTGGCTTTAGATTCAAGAACAGACCAGATAACAGATGAATGGGTGGCTCTCGAGAATCTAGAGGTGGATGGGATTCCGGGATGACTTCAACTCTGCCTACATAGAAACATGATTTCTTGGGGGTGGCAGGCTGTGTAGTCACCTTGGGGACCAGTGAGCAGACCCTCTAATGGAGAGTCACTTTCGAGATGGTCCTCCTCTGCGTGGCTCCAACATGGACTTCAGAGAACCCACCGAAGAGCAGAGAGACCACAGGTGCAGCTTAAACTTTGGACAGTGGCAATGCCACTCAATCAAATAGTGAACCCCAACTCAGCCATTTTTGGGGGAGCCAGGCCCAGAGAGGAAGTGGTTCAAAAGGAGCAAAAAGGAGCTTAGGTTGGGAGGGAATGGGGCATGAGGAGCTGGAGGAGTACCACAACAATACCACTGAAGGCCCCATAGCAGCCTGGCACTGTCGTTAAGGAGGAAACACAGAGCTTGTGAGTTCTTGTCAGCTGTTAACAAATGGTTTCTAGTACATTCTTAGCTTTGTTATACCTATCTAGTACCTGTTTTATGCTTTATTTCTGTTTTCTTTTTCTCCCCTCTCACTCCTGGCCTCTTCTTGCTCCTTCCCACACAGTGTGAATATGGGTCACGTGTGGAAGGTGAGCTGAGGTGCTTCATCTTTTGTTGCTTTCTTTCCTTCCTTTATTCACCCTGGCTATGCTCCGGGTGTGCTGTTCTCTGCTTATTCTCAGAGCATCTCTCCAACCTGTATGTCAAGTTCTGTGTTGCTGTGGCTTCTGAAAAGAGCTGGAGCTACCAATTAGGTGGCTGCTGGCAACTTGTTGGTATCCAGCTAGGATGAGCATGCAGAATTGGAGGCACCTTGGATTAAAAGAAGGAAACATGTCTGATGGTCCTGACAGGTTGCTGTGTTTGGGGGCCTATCACCTGCCACAGCATCCTGTTCAGGCATAGCAGGCTCCTGTCAGTGAGGTCAGAAGGGTGCAGGGGTATCTGGACATTCTTCACTGGTGGCCACCCGGGTCCCAATGGCCACACGTCTTTGCTCCTGCTCATTCTAAGTCAAGTAGAAACTCATTCCCTGATTTTCATGGGTCTTAGAGGCCCCTTGGCTGCGCAACCCGCTGAAACTAATTGCTTCCAGTAGAGGAGGCCTATAGGAAGCAAGGGTGCTATTGGGACTGCACCAGGAAGCTGTGCTTACACTGAATCTAAGCTCTTTCCCTTGTGTCTGTCTGCTCCAGGGTGCTTTTCCCAAGAGGCTGACTCCTGACTCTAGCTCAAGACCTAGACCCTGGCCCTTTCTTTGGTCAGTTGCACAATTGTTGAAACCCTCATTACTTGGCTATCTAGAAACCTCTAGGCTTGCTGCTTCCTCTGTAAGGTAGACCACTGCTTCCCCAGACAGTGTTGATCACTCAAGAGAAATGGGATCAGAATTCGCTTTTAGCTTGAACAGCTATGTGTCAACAAATGAAAAATTATTTGGCACCAAGTCTCTATCTGTACCAGTTGGAGCAGGTAGGGATCACACTGCCACTAGAGCCTTAAAGAGGGCTGAGAGGAGCACAGCTTGCTTATTAGCTAGCAGCTTCCTCCCAGCCTACCCCTTTGTCTTAATGGCAATTTACAGAACGCACACTTCTTTCCTTGCCTGCCCTTCTTCTCTGCTTCTGGGATAAGAATCACTTGTGTAACACCAATACCTAACTTAAGGCAGACATGCATTTTGTGCTTATAATCAAGTCTGGTACTTTCAAATGATCTAATCCATCTCCGATGCAGAAAAGACAGAACAGGCACATCCTTCCACTCTGCTGGGTGCCCACTGAATTTGTAAGAATGGAATTCCAAACACTTAATACATTTAGTTCTATGACAGAAAGTGAGTCTATGGATATGGTATTTTGTGAATGAGCATTTAAATAATTAAAAAAAAAAACTCTTACGTGAAAAAGAGAGAATACAACGAGAAATCAAATTTTTGGATAGGGAATGCTTTATCAGATCCAGTATGTATAGATAGGGATCATAACTTGCTGAAAACTAAAACAATATAATTCACTTTAATACAAAGTTAAAGAAAATATATGAGGCCTAATGCAAGTATACCGAGGCTATAAAATATTTTCTTCCTTCTTTTTTCCAAAATAGGAAATATTAAATCATATACTTGTCATAAATTTTCTAGTCCAGTTCTTGAAAACATCTTCTGTCTGTCCATTGTCCTGGTAGCACTAATGTAATCATTTTATTGTAGAGGAAAAGCATGAAAATACAAGTATCAAGTGTCTTTTAATGGGTTCTTTCATAATACTAATTCTACTTTCTATTATTTAAATGTGTAAAAATAAACAAACAAACAAACAAACAGATTGGGATAAGAGGCCAAATGGTCCAAATTGTTTAACTCTTTCATCATGTCAAACTGGGTTCTAACCATATGCTAATTCAATCCTTTTTACTTTGAGTCATAGCAAGAAAGCAAAGAAATCACCTTGATAATTTATTTCCAAATCATTTGTTTTCAATTTCAAAGGTTTTTCTAAATATACTTAGCTTAGTAGAGAGATATTTGTTCCCATTGTATAAAATGACTAAATTTTGACATCAGTGCAATTTAGAAAGCATTTTATTTTGTGAAGGTGTGTTTTTCTGGCAGCCAACATCACATTAACAGAAAGTGCTGCAAACTACAGAGATTGCAAAAGTAATAGCAGGGAGGATACAGATATTTGAGAAACTCCTGTTTTCTGAGCAATTGAATATATTGACAAGTGCTTTCCAGCCTGCCTGTCTTCTCTACTTCTCTGAATTTTGAAGTAATTGCAAATGTCAGAGTTATAGGCTCTACTGGGCTTGAGACAATATCATTTCTCTCTTGTGAGTAAGAAGCTTGAAGCCACATTATAAAATGAGTTTAAAGTAGAAACAGCATAGATGGATTTTAAAATTTTAAAAGCAAGTGTATCAGAGTTCAGAAAGCATATTCTGAAAATGACATCTTACCTTCATGCTGGGACCTTAAAGTGCATTTACTATAGCATTAATTTTTTACTCTACATAGCATGATGCTCCATAATTCCTGGTAAAAAATAAAATACCATGTTTGAGGAGAAAGGAGAGTAAACTGTGACTGATGTTAGAGTTATTCTCGATAAAGGGAACATAATTTGGACTGTACTAAAACATCAGGGCATTTTAAGTTACAGTCAAAACACAGTTTCATGATACAGACCTGCAAATTTAGGTATGCAGTATCTAAGATTTGGGTTATTTATTTATATAATAAAAATATCACTACCGTCATCCACTTCAAAAAGTTGGTAAGAATGGTGCATCTGTATTTGTAGAAAGCTTAGAGCAGTAAGTGATACATGTGACAATTACATTAAATAATATGTAAGAAAAACGTATTAATAAAGAATAAACTGACAAAGTAAGATGATTTATGATATCTAATGCTAATTACTGACATATAATTCTACACAATGAATAAAAATAATTTTACTTTTCTATCTCAGAGATTATAGCACATTATTGAACACCTTTGAGCAATACATTGAAATTCCTGTGACTAAGCTACATTATCATTATTAAGAATTATCATGATATACTCCATAAATTTGTATAGTTCCAATATTAATTTAATAAGAAATTTGAAAGAAATTATGATTAAACTTACTCTAAAATAATGATTTGATCCTGGTAGGTACAATATTAAAGAGGTACACTAACTCTTTAATGTTATTGTAGAAACTGGTGGGGAAATCTCTAATTGCTATTGGCACAGGTGAGTGCCATTAGTACCAAACTATGCATGGCAGAAACAATTTCTTATAAGACCTGTGATTTCTTAGTGGTTAAAAGCTTTAGCATGACTTCAGTGACTAAGTCATTAACAGAATGATTTAGACACAGGAAAGATCTAACAAAATGTTTAACGATGAAATAATAATGTAGTTAATAAATGTTCTTGAAATTTATTTTCAAACACACAAAAAGAAATCTTGTTAGAAAAGGAGACAACAATAACGGGGAAAAAAAGCCAACCAAACATTTCCTTACGTTTCCATTGTCTTCATATTTAATTAAATGTTCACAGTTTAAAGAGTGTAGCATACCTAGATGCTATATTATTGATTTTTCAAGTCTTATCATCATCTTTTGTCAGTGTCATTCAGTTTTCAAAATAGACCAAGACCAGGTGTATTTTAGGAGGCTATGGAAGGGATGATAGTGAATTATTCTACTTTGATTAGAACTGTATTCATTAGTCAAGCAATTTAAATGATATTAGAAATTTAGTTCACTGTCTTAAAGAACCTTTTAAAATATTTATATTCTTTGTTGATTGAGGGGCCAGTGACATGGTTTAGCAGATAAATTTGTCTGCGGCCCAGTGCTGGAAGCCTGAGTTTCATCACTGAAGTCCATGTAAAAAGCTGGTATGATGGCATATATTTGCAATTTTATTACTCCTGCTAGGAGATGGAAGTTTGGAAACAGAATAACCATTGCAAACCTTCCAGACTACTTAGACTGAAATAACCCGCAGCACAGAAACAAGAGAGACCCTGTCTCAAAAAATAACAAGGACAGGAACAGACTGCTAAAAGTTGGCCATTGATCTCTTCATGGCTGCCTTGGTATATAGGTGTGTGTGTGTGTGTGTGTGTGTGTGTGTGTGTGTGTGTGTGTGTGTGTGTGCGCGCGTGCACACACACACATGCTTATACAAAATAAAATAAATTTATATATTGTTAAATAATTTTAAGTGTAATATACTGACCACATTTGATTTACAAGCACAGTTTCAATTCAACCACTTAGAATTGAAATGTTACAATTTATCTCTATCCAATTTATCTCTTTTCTATGATAGAAAACATCTATTTAGTATCAGAAGTTATGTGGTAACATCATGTTTGCCAGATTCTGAGAAATATTAACATATCCTAAAAACATTAAGTATATGGTATGGTATGTTTGGACAATCATGTGTATTTGTATACATCCCCACCAGGATAACATAAGTCTCTTAATTAAATCCCCAATGTTCCTTAGGTATTGCTGTCTTATTTTTCACCACAGTCAACCACTTTCTGTCATGAGACATTAATATTCTCCAGAATATTATGTGAATGAAATCACATACTATGCAGTCTTTTGTGCTTCATACATATTTTTTTTAGATTTGAACATGCTATTGTATGTTATTAATGGTTCATTCCTTTTTAATTACTACTGAGCAGTGGTCAATTATTTGGCCACTCGATCTCTTCCTTTACTTACCACATGCTGGATGTTTTTCTTCTATTTTAAAATGAATAATGCTACTTTTAAAAAGTTCCAATAATGGATTATGTACCCATATAATAGACAACCACTTTATCTTCAGTATGGCTGAAGGTGTTCAGATTATCAACTGAACAAGTAGGATAAATAAAGATACTGCCCTGAATAATGTAGGTGATCATCATTCAGTTATTTAAAGGCCTACATAGAACAAAAAGCCTCCTGAGAATGAGAGGATACTCTGGTTGTCTTACTCTTTGAAACAGGCCTTCTCTGGAATTCACACTAGGACTGAAGTATCTGCTAGTCTTTCAAACTTCTGGCTTTCCAAAGGAAAAGTATTACACTATTAGACTTCCTCGTTTTCAAGCCATTCAATTCAATTTGAAACTGCTATGGTTCCTCTATACCTCCTGTTTACCATTTCCAGATCTTGGTACTTTTTGGTATAAGTAATCTCATGAGCTAATATCTAGTTTATATGTGCATATAAATACGAACACAACTCACACACATAATACTCGCATTCATTGCTTCTGTTTATATGGGGAATTCTCATTAATGCAATGTCTATGAACTTAAAAAACAATCATTTAAGTAGATAGTTAAAGTAGAAATTCTGAGTCATAAGTGCCTATTTAGTACTGTATTTAGGTATAAACAACTTCAGAAAAATTGGGTGCTTATATTCAAATTAAATTATGTCCTACAATGAATGTGTGTTTGTACCAGTAATTTATTCTTTTGAAATTCCATACATGTATGCAATCTATCTTGATCATATATGACCCCCAGTAACCCCTCCAACTCCCCCTAGAACCACTCATGCACATGTTCCTCCTAATATCTTCCTTTGCAAATGTGTTTGTATGCATGTATGTATGTAGTTTTTAATGCAGTGAGTACAATATGTACTCATATTGTATATGCAGCATATATGCACATGGACATGGGGGATCACCCATCAGGGTCAAACTCAAAAAGAAAATTGATCACCCTTGTCCCAACAGRTATCAACTGCCAAGAGTTTCTCTGCTGGAGGGGGATGGCTCTGGAGCCAATCCTAGAATATCAATACACATGTACTTGTAAAGGTCTTGTGTAGGAAGCCATAGCTGCTTAGAGCTCATGTTTTCAAGAGTCATGTCATATCCAGAGGACAATATTTGTCAGCACTCCTCTCAAACCATTATCATCTGTTTCTTTAATTCTTCCTTGTAGTTCTATTTTAACTTGAATCACTCTTATGGATAGCAATTTTGGGCACAATTTCAGGTAAGACCTTGCCACACAAAGTTTTATTTTAAAGAAAGCACATGTTAAATACAAAATATATAAAAGAAAGAGCTACTTAAATAATTTTATTGAAGATATCTTTAACATTTCTGCTCATTTAAGTTGTTTTCTTAATATTACATTTTCTGAATAACAGGTTTCTGTCAATCACATGATTTGCACGTTTTCTACCAGTTTATGCCTGGCTATTTCATTTTTAGCCCCGTTTATTGAAGAAAAGGAGTGTAGCTTGTTCTTTCTTTCTGTCTGTCTGTCTGTCTGTCTGTCTTTCTTTCTTTCTTTCTTTCTTTCTTTCTTTTGTTTTTTTTTT
>BDUI01001637.1:122397-136732 GCA_002335545.1 Apodemus speciosus | reverse complement strand
CCCACCCTCTCCCCTGAACTTTCTGTCCCAGGGACTGGGCCTCCTCTCCCCCAGAGGCACTTCTCACTCCCCTAGGTAATCTCCGGCTCCGGCTCCCTCCCCCTCTCCCTCTCCCTCCCCTCCCCTCCCCCTTTCCCTCTCCCTCTCCCTCTCCCTTTCCCTGTCTGCATGGTGATTTCCCTGGCCCCATTCCTTGTAACCAGCGAACTTGACCAAGAGCTGCCACCAAATAAACCAGCTTTTTTTTTCTTAACTTTTAATTTGGCTTGAATTGGCTTATTATGTCATTGGAGAAAACCTATTTGTTCCCAGTTGCTGAAACTTGTGAAGATGTTGGGTCACCTGCTGGGGGATTGATTGTTTTGAGACAGSGTGGTCTTRAACCTCACTAGATTTCTCAGGCTACCCTTGACCTTGCATTGCTGCTACTCAGCCTCCCAAGTTCTCACGCTGTAGGTGTCAGCCACTGYGCTTGACTTTAGGTTTGGGACACAGGAAGAACGTGGATCAACAGACCTTGGGGTGAAGAGGAGACCCCGTGATGCCTGCAGTCTCGGGGTCCTAGGCACAGAAGAGGAGAGGGTGCAGCTGCCAAGACCCTCAGCGGTTGGCTTCAAAGGAAGGATCGCAAGCCAAGAAACTTGGACATGGAAGGCCAAGAATGTGGACATGGAAGGTTAGAGAATTCGACTAAGTTCCCAGGCCCACACAGAAGCTGGACGGAGTGATAAACACGGACTGGACTTCTGGCAAGGTCCTTTCCCCCACCCCGAGTTCTCACCGGAGTTGTCTCGGGTGGCCTAGACTCAAGGGCAGCCTTTGCGGATATGCACTTTCCTGAGGACTTGGCCATTGCTAGCTGTCATGATCTTGGTGGTGTTTCTATTGGGAGTGATGGCCTGCCACACTTAGGGTTGCTAGAGTTAAATAAAGGTGCCTAGTGCCTGGGGCTGTGGTAGCCAGCCTTCGACATATGCTATCAACATCTCATAGAGGGCCAGAGGGATGACGAGCCCTGATCCGTCCTCGTCACACCAGCAGTCAGGCAGGCGGGCAGGGTAGCAACTGTGATGTCCATTTTAGGGATGATGCTAAAGCCCAGGGAGTTCTTGGTGGCAGGTCGGTGACAGTCAGGACCAGACCTCTTCCGACTGTGGCCTAGGCCTACAAGGAATCCCCAGAGGGCTCCAGATGTCGCAGGGCTCGCAGCTCTTCCTTCTTGGGGACGTCTAAGTCAGCCTTTCCTTCCGGTGTTTTCTTCCTCCCCTTGGTATTCCAGGTACTTGGAATCTGAGCAGCACCTGGGAAAACTGCCTGCCCTGGGCACCCAGGGGCTCACTGGAGGCAAAATCATTCCACAGATGTAGAGTCAGAAACCAGGAGCTAAGGTCCCTGCAGCCCTAGGGAAAGAAGGAGCCAGGAACAGGCAGGTGAGAGGTGACACAGGAACTGCAGGGAAAGCAAGGCTGGGTGTTAGGTAGGCGGGCCGGGAGTGAGTAGCTTTTCATACTTCCCAGTTCCTGCCCAGTGGCCCGCCCTGCCCAGGCCTCCGGGGTTCAGAACCTGGAGACATTGAGCCTCTAGCCCAAGAAGTGATGGATCAGGGGGCAGGTGTTATGGGTCCTGGGGTTTCTGCTGGTTCTACCAGGGCTACCTTGGGTACTGGAGGGGAGAGGCCTCTGTGGACCCTGGAACTAGTCCCAGTAGCCTAGGGAATGGTTTACCACTGTCTACTGAGCTCCGGCCCTGTGGGAATCTTGGAGCTGTGGCTGACGTAATTAAGGTTGGCCCTAAGCAGGAACTATGTGCTCCACAGCTTCTCTCCAGGCTGATCTATCTCCCTGGGGTTTCCAAAGCTGATACCACACCTACAGGGAGAGAGACGCCTGGCTCTGGAGTTCTTCCCTGAACCCTGGCGAAGCAAGGCCTCCTCCTTCTTCTCAAGTAGCATGCCTCTGTCTTCCTCTCCTACTCCATGAACACTCTCCATCTGCCTCCCCCCTCTCTGACAAGAAAAGCAGAGCGACATGATTGGAAAAAGAGTCTATAAAGATTTTCCTTGTGCAACACTTGTGGTTCTGGGGCGGTGGCTATTCCAATAAGGAACCTAGGATTTGTCGTTCTTTGTAGGTACTCAATAAAGACACCTTTTCTGGCACTCTCCTATCATACAGAGGTACATCCCAGCACATCTGGACCGTGCAAAGCTGGGGAGGAGGTTACTCTCCTGAGGGCCACCGAGTTATTCAAAGGAAACATCCTACCTCTGGTGCCTTCATTTAGATTAAGAACTGGTAGCAGTGAACCCTGGCTGTGTCAGTTCTGTGCTTGATGTAGTTCGAGGGTCTCCTGCTAGTCTCTCCAGAGGAGGAGCTGGCGATGTCTTGGCTGTCCCACCAGGGAAAAGGCTACCACACCCTCCCGACTCCAGGCGTCCATCATGAGAAGTGAATGTTGGCACTGCAAGCTTGTGCCACCACATCTTGCTTCAGGAGCCATTTTAAATGCTCCATCACTCCCACCGACACGATGAACGCTGCAAGTTAGAGGCCAGCCTAATTTACACCGTGAATAAATGGCCAAGGGGGGGGGCATTCTGGCCACTTTTCTGAGCCAAATTTCCCTTAGCAAATCCTTAGGGGGTAAAACCYCAAAACAAAACAAAATACCTCGAGGGAATAGAGAATATAATTTATAAGACAACTAGCTGAGCACCGAGGCTGAAGGCGCTGGAGACAGTTCCTGGAGGCTCCGCCCGAAAATTCCCGCAGCAAGTCACTCAGCAGACCGCATAGATCCACTTGGGCCCTGTACTCTCTGCGCAGACGCCGCACTTTCGCTCCTCAACCTCCAGGTGGCGCTGGTGGAGGGGCGGAGCATACGTTTGCCGGTCACGGAGGAGGCGGGACATCAGAAAAGCTGGCTTCTAATTGGCTGGGCTCGCACTAGCAAGGGGGACCGGCCCAGAGGACCTGTGGTAGAGGACGCGGTAATACGGAGGAGCTGGCTTACTCGAAATGAAGAAGAGAACGTTTGTGGTGTGTTCACTCCTCGGGGACAATCCTAATTTTTTTTTTTTAATAATGGCAATTTGTTAAGACTATAATTAGCCAAGTTTCCCATTTGTCATACATTTATAAAAACCTCACGAACCGACATGTGAGGAAAGTCCCTGGCGGGATCTATTTAAAAGAGATGCACTGTTTGTTTATTTTCGTGGAATATTTATTTTTACTCATTTATTTTGGGGGCAGGCAATCCTTCTGCCTGAGCTTTCTCAGTGCTGAGTGGGAGCCACCATGCCTGACTGTCGACTTTTTTTATAAGATGACTCAGGTTTGGGGGTGGGTCCCAGGCCTTCCCTTTCCATCTTTCTCTCAGCCTCTGACCGCGTGTGGAGTCAGGGAAGGTGTATTCATGGGTGCTTTTCTGCGGGTGATGGTTAARTGTCCACATTCTGGCAATGTGATGGACACTGACTGCAGTACGCTGATTGGAACAGATTTRGCCCTGCCAGCCCTGGAGGGGCTCAGAGACAGTGTGGTCGGCAGTCACACCTGAGGCAGAACTTGGGGAGGCAGGGGATGTGACTGGTGGCCCTCTGGGAGAGAAGGGGACATGCTGCCCAGAGAGCGTTCCCAGAGGGCCACCAGGGTGGGGCATGACCTGGATTGTCATGCACTGTCCTGAAACTAGAGGCAGGTCAGACAGTTTCTGCCAAGAAGATTGTGTGTTTTCTTTGGTTACTGTACACCAGCACCCAGAGCACACGTCAGAGCGCCTCCCACTCACAGGCTTTTGTGCCACAAATGCTTCCTACTTCTTGACGGGACAGTTAGTTACTGTCCGTCTCCTCTGAAAGAGTCTAACGTATCCTCAAGGTTACCTGGCCTTGTTGTTGCCCAGAGCTTAGACTATTCCCTACACATAGTAGGTACTCAACACCGTTCAGGCAGGGTGCCACAGTAGCACATGTCTGGAGCCCCAACATCCTGGAAGCTGAGGCAGAAGTATTACTTCAAGCAACTCTGAGGCAAGCCTGGTCTACACAGTAAGTTCCAGGCCAGCCAGAGCTACTCTTTCTAAGAGAGGTGAGGGGAGGAGGAGGAGAGTAGGAGAGGGAGAGGAAGAGAGGGAGGGAGAGAAGAGGGAGAGAGAGAGACAGAGGAAGAGGAGAGAGGGAAGTGAGAGAAAGAGAGAGGGGGAAGGAAAGGGAAGTGGAAGGGAGAGGGGGAAGACAAGGAGAGGAAGAGAGGAAAGAGGATAAAAAGAGAAAGAGAGGGAGGGAAAGAAGAAAAGGGAGTCAGAGAGGGGAGGGGCCAAAAGGGAAAGAGAGAAGGTGGGAGGAAGATAAGGAGAAGGAGAGGGGAGGGGGAGAAAGAAGGAGCGAGGAGGGATCTCAGYGGGTAAAACAGAGGACCTGAGTTTAGCTCCCCAGCCAGGCCCACTCAGACACACAAGTTCAGTGTTAAGTTGATGAGAATGTCCCTGCATCTGTGCCTAGGGAAGCAGAGTCCAACAGTCAAAGCAGGTTGTCTCTATCTGGTAAACAGCCCTCTGTCCCGGGAAAAGGTTGAGACAAGACCTTGCTGTTAGGAGACTTGTAAAAACAAAACAAAACAAAACAAAACCCACCACCACCACCAACAGCGGCACCCACTACATACTGAGGGAGTGTCAGGCCCTGCGGAGTGTGTGCAGACGCCAAGTGACGGGATGAGGTCCGTGGGACGCCCTGACCTGGCTCTCCTAGACCAGCACCTATGTCCTCAGACAGTCTCTGTGAAGACTGCAGCGAGCAGAAGCATGGCTTGGCACGTGGAACCATGCCCCTAACCTCTGAAGGCAGTCTCCATGTGTCTGCTGGGCAAACATGAACCAGTTCTCCAAGCCTGACCATGCTTGCCAGCCTGGCTGGTGGACTCCTCAATGGTGACTCTCAGCCATTTGGCACTGGCATGGCTCCAGCAGTGCCAGGTGTCCATATGCCATCACCGCAGTCTCCTGGCCTGGCCAGGGCTCGGTGTCCTTGGCTTTCTGAACCACGTGGGTGGCACAGACGCCAGTGAGAGGGAGAGGTGACTGCAGCATTCACCACCCTTCTCAGTACTGCTCCWGGTCCCGGGCTTTTAAYGGGAGCCTAAATGGTCCAGGCTGGGATTAMCTTCATTTCACATGCAGAGGTAATGCATTCTTGAAAGCAACAGTGTCAGGATTCAGGAGCAAGTGTGGAGCCATTGTGCTACCAGACCGAGGTAGGAGGATCAGGAGTTCCAGGCCAGCCTGGACTACCTTAGACTGTCTCAGAAAACAAAACCAAAGGGGCTGGAGACATGTAGTTTAGAGCACTTGACATTTCACAGAGGACTCAAGTTTGGTTCCTTGGACCTATGTCAGGGGCCTCACAACTGCCTGTAACATGAGCTCCTGGAGATGTTATTCCCTCTAATGGTCTCCATGGATACTGCCTGCATGTGGTGCATATACATTGTGACAGATACACATACACATACACACACACATACACATACATATAAAATAAAAATAGTATCTCTTTTAAAGAAAACAATAATAAGAACAAAGCCAGGTGTGGTAGCATATGACTGTAGTCCTGGCACTTGTAGGTGGAGGCAGGAGGCAGGAGGCCTGGGCTACATGGGACACTGTCTCAAAAAAAGAATTAACACCCCCCCCACCTAATAACCAATCCTCGAAATCAAACCAAATCAAACCAAACAAAATGAAACAACCAGACAACCCAGGAGGTATATCTGCCCTCAGAGTCCATGTTTTCCCACATCTTGTCTAGAAGTCAGGAGCCAAAGTTGGAGAGGCCAGGGAAGGGCTCCCAGGAACTAGTCCCAGCCAGGCCTGGAGAGACGGTGGTTGACCCCGGGAAAAATGTAGCGTTGACACTGGCAAAATCACGTGTGAGCAAAGGCAGGGGAAGGGCCAGGAGTCTAACACGGGCCTGTAGGGACCCTCACAGGCAGAGGGGCAGATAGTTTAGTAGGAAAATCAGGGAGTCTCAGGGGGAGGGAAAAGTGCTCTGAGCCTTCCGCTATAGCAACACTGAGGGACTTGGGGACCGCAGCTGGGACRGGGGCAGGAGCTGCACATGTAAATGTCCCCTAAGAGCCAGGACAGGGGGACAGCAGAGTGTGCTGTGGGGCATTAGACACACAGTACTGACCTGGGAAAGAGAGCTGCAGTACTGACCTGGGAAAGAGAGCTTCAGGGTAAAACCACAGGAAGCAGACAGACCTTTCCTGGCAGCTAGGCGGCAGAGAACTCTACATGGTCAAGCCTGGGCTCCTACCTAGGCTTGTGTGACCTTCACACACACCCAGCCTCTTGGAACTTTTTGAATATAGTCTCCAAGATTCCTTTCTCATGTTTCAACTGTGCGCATGTATAGGAGCACCTATACTTTTTTGGGTAGTCCCAGGTGAGAACATGCTCTGTGACAATCAAAAAATTCCAGTGTGGGGTGGCTCAGTTGCCGGAGTCATTTTCCTGGGTTCCATTCACAACACTGCATAAACAGGGCACACAGGATGGCATGGGCCTGTAATTCCAGAACTAGGAAGATGGAGGCAAGAGGACCAGCTATGTAGTAACTCAGCTATATAGCTATATAGCAAGTTTCACGATAGCCCGGAATACAGGAGACACTACCTCAAAAGAAAAAATTGCAATATGGGTGGCTTGATGATGGCCCTGTCTTTCACCCACTGTYAAGAGCCGGTAGGCAGGAGTTGGTGCCATAGCATCCTTCAGTGCCTGGCTCCTTTGCATGAGATATGTAGCTTTGTTTCAGGTTTGCACTGGCTGGGGCATTGTTCTAAGATGGCTGATGACACATTTGTGTTATGTGTGTGTGTACGTATGAATGTCATGTATGTGTACATGCGTATGTTGGAGGGTGTACATGCTACAGCAGTCTTCCTGTCTCTGCTCCCACAGCATGGAGGTTACAGGCCAGTGTGAAACCACACTTAGCTCTTCTGCACAGGTTCAGTGATCCAAACTCAGGCTGTCAGGTTTATACAGCAAGGCCTGTCTCCCACTGAGTCACCTCTTCAGCTCCGAATTTATTTAATTTTTTCTGTTTTGTTTGAGACAGGGTTTCTCTGTATAGCCCTGGCTGTCCTGGAACTCAACTCTGGAGATCAGGCTGGTCTCGAACTCAGAGATCTGCTTGCCTCTGCCTCCGGAATGTTGGGATTAAGGGCATGTGTCACTACGAGACTGTTGCTTTTTTTTTTTTTTTTTTTTTTAGTCTTTTCTTTTAAAGCAATAAAATAGTATTGTTATTTGTACTTTGTCAGACACTAGTGTATCATTTCATGAGTGCTAACAGGTAGAAATTTAATCTGCTTCATATGTATGTAAGTTATAGACATTATAAATACATATATCTGAAGACTCCCTAGCATGTCTTGGGAAGCTTTCTGGTTTCTGGAAGGCAGAGGAACTCATGGTACAAAGCTGCAGGGTCCAGGTGATCCGCAAGGGTGTGCTGAGAACAGAGCGAGACTCATGAGCGAGCCAGGAGGACCGAGCCAGGCTGGCTGTTTGGTTCATGATTATGACCTCTCATCCACATCCCTTCTTTAGTTTTTTTGTTTGTTTTGAGATAGCCTTGACACTGTAGTCCAGGCTGGCTGGAAATTCACTCTGTAGCTGAGGATGGCAGACGACTCTGAGTAATCTTTCTGCCTCAACCTTCCTAGCGAGCATCTTCAACTCTACCCTCCCCAAATCTCTTCCTCCCTCCCTTCTTCCCTCCCCCCTTCCTCCCTCTCTCTGGCTGAGCCACCCCAGTGGGTCATCACAGGCCTGCCATCACCACAGGGGAGTAAAGGCCACATCTTCCATGACCACCACCCTCTGACCTATGAAAAATTTACGCTAAGCAGAATCACATGATCTGCATGTAGATTAAAGGCATGAGACTTTTGCCACCGGAGCTCCCCAGCCTCAGCAATGGCAGATACCAGGAACAGCTGACTTGGGTAGTGATGTCTGACTCAGCATCAGGCCTTTTCTGTCTCAGCATAGAGGTGGCCCCAGTAAAAGGGCAGGATGCCCGTGGGTATAGATGTTTGCTAGTGAACAGATGTGGTCCATTAGCTTTTCAGTGGGTGGCCATCTCTGGGCTGCTGCCTGGGGATGGCGAAGGAGATTTTCTGTGCTGGAGGGTCTTGGAGGATACAGAATGCCAATGGAGCACTTTGAGCAACTGTTCCAGGACACATGACCAACAAGATGTGTTTATGGAGGTGTGTATGGGGAGATCTGAGAACAGCAAGGTGGTCTCCGTAAAATTTGAAGGAGCAGCAGAGCTAGTGTGATGTTTCCAGAAGAAAACTGTAAGTCTGCATCATGTAAAATCTCTTGACAGTTCACCATTTGCAGCCTGTTGTTTTTGAAAAGACCCTCCTGGTCTTTTGGGCCTCCTCACATTCTACTTTCAAATGTAGACCCCGTTCACAAAGCAGTACCCGCTTCCTTAGCCTAACAGGTAACCACATGACTCGGGGAATGCTCTAAGTATTCCACCCAGCAGCAGACAGCAGCAAGGAGATACCCACAATGTGGAGGTACTAGCACCCCACTTTCTGAAGGTTCACCACTGCCCTTCCCAGCCTCTGCCACTCACTTCTAAGGGCCATGCGTCCTTCCCAGTTTGCACAACCAGTGGCCAGGTAAAGGCAGGTACAGGTGGGCCACAGTTAATACTTTAGACAGCCTCCAGTGCTGGGCCAGCATCATTACACGACAGGCTCTGTTTTGTTGCCAATTCTTGGYCCCCTACTTTGGAGGAGTTGAAACAGAAGTCTATCGTCTCTCCTAGAGCTCAAGTGCAGGGCTGAGSCACTCACTGCCTCTTGYTACACACTTGCACTTTTTGAAGGGAATCTGAGAAGAGATGTATTTATTTGCTTAGTATGTGTTGTGGTTGAGTTGATTTTGTTTTGACACGTTGGTTCAAAATAAGATTGACCCTTTGGAAAATCAACTCGCTAAAGCCATTTGCTCTTCAGCTCAAGGGGCTTAATTGAAAACAGCTGGGGGATGCTGACATCACCACAGGCCTTCAGACTGAAAGCGACCTCAGAGCCTCGACAGTGAGGGTAGTGACAGTGAATTGTCAAAGGCAGGAGCCAGGGAAATCAAGTTTTTCCCTAGGAGGAATTTTCTACTTCAAAAGTGATTTTTTTAAAAAGCTACTAAAGGAGCTGACCAGAGTATCGTATCGTGGAAYGAGGCAGCACGGCTGTGCTCTCTCGGATGTTGCCACTGTTTTATTGACTCCAAGTTGGATTTTTGTTCCTTTGGCATTTTCTTGTCTGGGCTTGGCAATGAGCAGGTGCCACTTTCTCCGAGTGCCTTTTACAGCCCCGCCCAGTGGCTTCAGTCCCAGAGGGCTGCATTATTACACTTAGCTGGTCTCTAGGACCCAGCATCCCCACTGTGGGAGGTATTGGAATAGACCCTGCTTGTTCACCTAATCTTGTAGGGGACTTTAACCACAGCGGAAGGAGATCCTCTTAATCAGCTAAGTTCAGACTACTCACTGGACAGGACAATTCTAGGATACTTGTCATCTGGGGATCTGTGATGTGACTGTCAGCCTCTGTTATCTGGAAACAGCGCTCCTGGTGGTGGTGGKGGGGTGAAGGAGGCAGGGACTAAGGGCTGATGGTCATTCAGCCTCAGGCTGGGGATAGAGTGGTCTAGAGGAGTGTCCTCATCACCCTGTTCCCTGTCCTGGATTCTCTCCTCCATCACCCTGTTCCCTGTCCTGGATTCTCTCCTCCATCAGGACTAGTTGCCATGATGCGTGCTGACAGGAGTTTGGAAGGCATCATTGGCCCCTTTGGGAGCTCCTCCAACCCCTCTCTGGGTGGCCCATGTGAGGCCTTGGCTTCAGTTTCCTGAGCTGTCAAGTTCTATGATGCTCTGCTCTGTCTTACATCTCACACAGCAGTGGGAATGTCACAACCTCTCTGTAGTGCTGATTACACTTGGAGCTCCCCTTACAGAGTCAGGCAAGTCTTCTCTGTGTAAGGAAAGCCTGCTCGGGACAGGATGGGTAAGCCCTCAGAGGACCTTAAGACTTTCACATTCTGCCCTGAAAACTGAGTACAGAATGGGKCCTTGAGATGTTAATACAAATTTACTAGCTCTCTGAAGTAGAGTGACCCTAGTAAGAAACTGCCTGGTTTACACAGAGATTGACAGTCTCTGCCTCTTCCTGTTTACGGAAAAAAAMCTCAGAGTCCTGCATATGTGCATCTATTGGGGATCAAGGCCTTTTATAGTTTGAACATGCCTTGCCTCCTCTGGAACACATTCAAACTTGGTCACCAGAGGAACAGCACCGAGAGGTGCTGGACCTTTAAGAGGTGATTAGTTTGCTAAGAGGGATTAGTGGGCTCTCTGGGGGTGGGGTTGGGCATGGGGGATCAAGATTAGTTCCAGCCAGAGTGGGTTGTTAGAAAGCAAGGCTGCCTATCTTGCTCTTTAACATATGCCATCTTGCTTTTCCAAGACAGGAAGTAACAGGAGGCCCCGGCCAGGTGATGCCTGATCTTGGACTTTTAGCCATGAGATGGACAGTCACCCAGTCTGCTAGTTTTGTTATGACAGACTAAGGCAGTTCCTCCCGGGGTAAATGTGTTTCTGGAGACAGCTTTGAGAGCCACATGGTCCCTCCTTGGTTCCCAGGAGATGATAGTATTTGTAGTGCCTATTTAGACACTGTGGTGCTCATTCTAAACACTGCCAACAGATATCCTGAAAGGGTCCAGGAAGGCTGTTGTTTCTGACTTCCCTTCTTGTTGGGTTCCCATCACAGGGTCCATATCTAAGCCAAGTGAACACAGCTGACTGTGGCAGGCCCATGTTAGGTTTAACTAGACTGGAAGGTACCTAAGGTTATGTCTGGGGGTGGCATTAGGAATTAAGACATCCATTCTAAGGCTTAAAAAGTTAAGCAGATCTGAGTGGCTATTCCTTCACTGTAGCTTTTGCCCCCTCCCAATCCTTAATTTTATGCGTATATGTATTTTGTTGGTATGTATCACGTGTGCTTGATACCCACCCAGGGAGGCCAGAAAGGGGTATCAGATCCCCTGGAACAAGAGTTGCAGATGGTTGTGAGCCATAGTGGAGAATCCAGCCCAGGTCCTCTGCAAGAGCAGCCAGTGCTTTTAAATGGCTGCCTTTGTCTTGGGGAGGGGGCAGGGTCTCACTATGTGGCCCAAGTTGGTCTCATACTCATTATATAGCTCAGGGTGGCCTTGAACTTGCAACCCTCCTACCTCAGTTCGGGAGCATATAGTATGGGGAGTTCAAGCATATAGTATGAAGCCCAGCTTCCTTTTCTTTTTCCGTTTTGGAAGCAGTCTTTTGTAGCCCACACTGGTCTCAAAACTCACTACACAGGCAAGAATGATGACACTCCTGCCTCCATTTCCCCAATTTGGGAGTATAAGTTGTATATCATCACGGCCAGTCTATGCTTCCTTGCATATTAGGTAAACACTGTACCAACTGGGCTACGTTCCCGCCTCCACTGTGGCTTGTGAACAGGCGAACCAGACCCCTGTTAAACCAACGGATGGGACACTGCATATCCTCCCAAGACACTTCTCGGCTCCTTCAACTGAACTTGGGACATTCATCTTCCTTGAAACTTTGCACAGACTTCACCACRTTAGCASTCTGAGGTCATGGGAGCATCAGTCAGGCATACAGATGGGGCTTGTTACTTTCTGTGTGATCAAGGAGGGGGCGGGACTTGACCTCTCTGAGAACGGATAAACCTAACATGGCAGCTTTGTGAGCAGATAGCATTAAACAAGATTACATACATAAACACACCTGGTGCACGGCGGACACGGAGTGTATGCTTCCTTTTAGAGAAAGCCCCTTGAAGAATCCCTCCTGCTCTGGTCAGTCAGTGATACCAACCAGCAGGGCCAACACATACTCCCTTTACAGATCTGCTATGACAACTGTGCAATTCTTGCTTTTCATTGTTGCTACTTTAGGAGATAAGGTCTCACTACATAGACCCTTGGCTGGCAGTGAACTTACTGTAATTCCTTGTCTCTGTCAGAGGGCTGGGAATGTATGTGTGAGTCACTATACCCGGATTCAGTTTTCCCTTCCAAGATGTTGAACCCAGAGCCTGGCATATTCTAGGCAAGCACTGGACCAGTGAGCTATACCAATCTCTCTAAATGTCTCGGCAGCCCTATGCTCTGGCTCCATTTACCCTATCTGTACTCTCTGGGCATGGGGCTTAGCTTGGGGATAGTTCTGAAAGTAGAGTTCCTATGCAGGGTGTGCCTGGGTGTGCCAAAGAGAAGGCCTTTTCCAAGGGGAGCTGTGTGTGTACAACAGCCCAGGAGACCTTGTCATAGAGCTGTCTCTTCTCAACAGAACAGGACTGGATTAAGACTCAAGTCATAAAGTGGGGGGTGGGGGGCAGGAAAAGCCCAGTGAGCACGAGGTGGGGCCTGGGCTGCTCAGGATAGGGGCCTCAGCAAACAACTGTTAAACCAGGGCCCCTCCCCATTGCACTAGCTTTAAACCCCACAGTGTGCAAAGTTTGGCCCAAGGCCTCTGGATGACCCCAATCTAATTCCCCGCTCTCTATGGATGGCTGCAGGCACAAAGATAAGCGGCCTCCTTGAAGCATGCAGCCCCCAGGAAACCCCGCAGGAGCAGGAGCCGGGCTGGGAAAGGTACAGTGTGTGAAGGGGAGAGGCAGATAAGAGTCTCTGAGACAGGAAGCAGCACCTGTGCTCAGGAACCTACCGAAGAACTACGAAGTTAGTCCTCAAAGCAAGTTAGGACRTAACAGGGTAAAATCCCAGGCCTAGAGAGCGCCTCTGGACACAGGAAGCTGTCACCTGAGCCTAGGGTGGGAAGCTGCCCTGTGCCACCTCCAGCGCCAGCACTGCTCTCCCATACGCATCAGTTCTACACCTATTCTTGTTCCTTGGGCCTTTCTCCTCTTAGAAGCAAGGATCTGGGTTCCCATGGTGGGTTTGGATGAAGGGAGATCTCAGAATGGTTGCCTAGGCAATGAAGAAACTGGGCCCCACACTAACTGACAGCAAGAGGAAAAGGGCAGAAGGCAGAGGTCCCACCAGAGCGTCTCACAGCCGTCACCTGTGCCTGACTCCTATCCTTGGGCTCCTGTCACTTGTGTCTGGTAACTTACTGTGTGACTTCATTCCCAGTAGCCCAAGGGGCAGCGCTCCTTCAAACACCCCGTCCAACAATGAGTTGCAGAGGTGATATTAGGAAGGCAGTGGCCAAAGGGTGGYTCCTCTCCCAGGCATAGCTCCTGGGAGTTGGAAGTCTCATTTGTCCCCAGAGCTCACTAGGAAACGGGCCTAAGAGGTGACAGTGGGAAGTAAAAGACTGGGTTCTTTGGGACTCTTGGAGCTATGGGGAGGACTCTTACTGCCCTCAGACCCAGGACCCGAGAGATTCTTTATTGAATATTGCTCTTTAAGGTTTGATGCCTGGTATGTGATAACACATTTTTCACTGGTGACTGAATGATGTCTTTAGCAATGAGTGAAAAGCCCAGTGTCTAAAGGTGGCCTTCAGCCTAGCTGGGTAGATGCCCCATCAGTTACAGGTCAGGGCTGTACCCACTAGAAGTTCAAGGCTGTGGGCACACGTGAGCCTTCCTGATGTACTAGTGGCTGTGAGCATCAGCCTGCCCAGACTTCTACAACACTAGCAACTGATAGGGTGGTCATGGCTACAGACCAACACTGGGGCAGGAGTTTCTGCCACCTGGTTAAGGATTCTCACCGAGCTAAGGTGGATTTAAGTTGTGGTTGATTATGTATAATTAAGGATTTCTTAGCAAATGAGCCATTTCTCCAGGCTCTGTTTATTGATCATTAAAAATATGAGAGAGGGAAGGAGGGGGAGGAAGAGCAGGAGGAGGAAGAGGAAGAGAGCAAGAGAGTGWGAGAGATTGATTGATTGATTGAATCTACTAGGCTGAAGAGATGGCTCTGCAGTTAAGAATATTCACTGCTCTTGCAAAGGACCCATGTTTGGTTTCTATCACAACTACCTATAATTTCAGCTCTAAAGAAACCAACACCTTCTTCTGGATTCTGTGGGCACCTGCACTCACATGTATGTGCGTGTGGGGGACACACACACACACACACACACACACACACACACACACAAACACACAGAGACAGAGAGAGGATTAAAAATAAATCTAGCCGGGCGTGGTGGCGCACGCCTGTAATCCCAGCACTTGGGAGGCAGAGGCAGG
>BDUI01001637.1:82442-99782 GCA_002335545.1 Apodemus speciosus | reverse complement strand
GTTTGACAAAATATCCAGAAAAGACAACTTTGTTCTTATCACAAAAACTTACTGGTTTATAATGATGGCTATAGTTAGCCAACACTATATATATATTATATATTATACATACATGTGTATGTGTGTGTGTGTGTGTGTGTGTGTGTGTATTAGATTGGATCCTTCTGCAAAGAGATGTAAAATTATCATCTTTTAGCTTAAAAAGGAAAACCAAACAAGCATTCTTTGTTCTTCAAAATAAGTCATTAGAGTCCATATGGGCATATTGAGTCAAAACTAGATCAACCTAAATAAATAAAACTAGAACTGCACCAGGGAGGCAGAGGCAGACAGATATCTGAGTCTGAGGCTAGCCTGATCTACACAGTGAGTTCCAGGACAGCCAGGGATATGCAAGAACAACCCTGCCTCAAAAGAGGGGGTGCGGCTGGGCATTGGGTGTGTCAATCTTAGAACTTTGGAGGGACAGGCAGAAGGATCTGGGGTTGGAGACCAGCCTCAGCTGTACAAGGAGCTTCTAAAGAGACATCTGCATGCATGAAACTGCTTCAGTAACAGTGTCAGACTCCTGTATCCATATCAGGTGGCCCCAAGGGAACCAATACCAAAAGAAATGATAAAAAAATAAAATAAAAATTTAAGTAAACAACAAAAGAAAGTGAAAGGATGACACAGAGAAAGAAAAGCCTTGAGATGACATAAGGGACCTGTACCTAGCGCATACAAAGAACTCTCCCAACTCAGTCAGAAAAGGACAAACAATCCAACTTTAAAACGGGCAAAAGACCAAGTGTACGACTGTCTAAAGATACAAAGGAGTCCAACAGGCATGAAGCAGATCCTAATTAAACACCAGGGAAAGAGACGAAGAGCACAATGAGATATCACTTTACGCCTGGTAGAATGAACACTACGAAGACGTTAGAACAACGAGTGCCGACAAGAATGTAGAGAGACTGGAATCCTTGGGCATGGCCAGCAAGAATGTAAGATGGTACGGCTGCTTTGCAGAACAGCCTGGCAGTTCCTCAGGAGGCTGAGTACCACATGGCAATCCCACTCTCAGGTACATACGCACCCAAGAGAAATGAAACACATTTGAACAGAAACTGGTGTCCAGATGTTCACAGAACATCGGCTAACACAGCCAAAGACCTGAACCACCTCCAATGCTGACCGATGAGCACTTTAAGTAAAACGTGCTACCCAAACAATGGAATACTATTAGGCAATAAAAAGGACTGATAACATCTGCCTTAGTTAGGATTTCATTGCTCTGAAGAGACATGACCAAGGCAGCCCTAATAAAGGACGACATTTAATTGGGGCTGGTTTACAGTTTTAGAGATTTAGTCCATGATTGTCATGGTGGGAAACATGGCTGCTTGGGCAGACATGGTGCTGGAAAAGGTGCTGAAAGTTCTATTATCTTCACCCACAGGCAAGCAGGAGACTGCCACTCTGGGTGTAGCTTGAGCATAAGAGACCTCAAAGCCTGCCCCCACAGTGACACACCTCCTCCAACAAGGCCACACCTCCTCCAACAAGGCCACACCTCCTACTAGAGACACTCCCTGTGGGCCAAGCATATTCAAACACATGAGTCTATGGGGGCCCTACCTATTTAAACCACAAAGACATCCTACAACATTTTGAAAACATTTTGCTAAGTGAAGGAAGCCATTCTCAAAACAACATGGGTTCTAAAACTTCCTACACGGAATTCCCAGAATAAGGAAATCATAGACAAAATAAACTAAGCAGGGTGGGGTTTGGGGAGGATGAAGAATGGTGTGACGATTCTTTTTGCGACCGATGGAGTTTCTAAAACTGAAGATAATGACAACTGTACAACTCTGAGTATCGTTTAAAAAAACCCACTGAATTTTACAGTTAAAAATAGTGAATTTAGGCTGGGCGGTGGTGGCGCACGCCTTTAATCCTAGCACTTGGGAGGCAGAGGCAGGCGGATTTCTGAGTTCGAGGCCAGCATGGTCTACAGAACGAGTTCCAGGACAGGCAGGGCTATACAGAGAAACCCTGTCTCGAAAACAAAACAAAACAAAACAAAAAAAAATAGTGAATTTATGTTGGACGTGAGCCAGGAGGAAGGCTCAGACTGAAGGAAATTATCCACAAGCTGTATCTGAAGCAGAACAGTGCCTGGGACATACAAAGAATTCTCCCAACTCAGTAATGTGATAAACAATACACCTATATGCCAAGTCCCAAGGGAGAGGGGCACTGAACACACAGTGCAATACACTTTGCTCACAAACAGTCACAGCTCAAAGACTGTCATGGCTGCCCGCCCTCCTGCCCCCAACTGCTGCTGAGCCTGAGAAG
This sequence comes from Apodemus speciosus, assembly GCA_002335545.1. Taxonomy (NCBI): domain Eukaryota; kingdom Metazoa; phylum Chordata; class Mammalia; order Rodentia; family Muridae; genus Apodemus; species Apodemus speciosus. The sequence goes on along the minus strand of BDUI01001637.1, from coordinate 97,436 downwards.
TTGCCAGGATCTCGGCAGTTCTTATAATGTTAAACATAGCCTAACCATGTAACCCAGCAAACTCCATTCCCGAGTACTCTTGAAGTACTCATGAAAACATAAGCCCACCTAAAACAAATGTTCACTGGCAACAATGTAACAGCCCCAAGGGAAGCAACCCCCAAAGCCCACTAACCTGGATTAATATAATGTGACATGACTAAGTACTTTTTTATTTTGTGAAATACTCATTCTTATTTGTCAGTAATTATTAAATATTTTATCATTTCTTACTTTTTCAGGGTATGCATCCTGTCTTCTCAGTTACAAGTGAATCCTGTTACAGCTAACTGATTTTTTCTTTTTTAAACTGAGTATTTCTGGTTGAAGAGATGGCTCAGTGGTTAAGAGCACTGATTGCTCTTCCAGAGGTCCTGAGTTCAATTCTCAGCAACCACACGCTGGCTCACAGCCATCTGTAATGAGGATTCAATGCCCAGTTCTGGTGTGTCTAAAGACACAGTTTACTCATATACATAGATAATTCATCAGATCCCATTACAGATGGTTGTGAGCCACCATGTGGTTGCTGGGAATTGAACTCAGGGCCTCTAGAAGAGCAGTCAGTGCTCTTAACCTCTGAGCCATTTTGCTAACCCCAATAAATAATTCTTAAAAAATAAATTAAGTATTTCATAAATTGAGTATATCATATGCATATAATGTGTTTTGACCAAATCCACTCCCAATCCTCCCCCTCCAATTCTTCCCCAAGCTTACYCCATCAACAGTCCCTCCCAATTTCATATGCCTAAAAAAGTCCTTAGCCCAGCTCACGGGTGTTGGACTCTCTACTAGAGCATGGGTAGTTTTTCAGAGGTGGCATCCCTAAAGAGAACTGACTTTCTCCATCCCACGACCCATCAATTTTGGCTATTTAACATTTGCATATTAAATATGGTGGTAGGACAGGGAGTTGTAAAGATAGCCCAGTGGTTAAGACCCCTGGCTGCCCTTCCAAAGGACAGGGGTTCAACTTCCAGTATCCACATGTGGCTCACAATCACCTATAACTCTAGTTCCAGAGGCTCAAACCATCTCTTTGGGTACCAACAGCACATGGTGCACATACAATACATGCAGGTAAAAACTTATACACATACAATTGAAAAAAATAAATCTCTCAAAAAAAATGTTGGGATAGAGCTGGCAGGGGCCCGCTGAACCCACGTTTGGGCAGAGTATGAGCACTGTGACATCCAGGGCAGGTAAGAGACAATATATGGCTCATAGATATACACTTGCTTCAGTACTGCCTGAGAAGGACTGGTCTTGGGAATGGGATGCCATTCATTGGTCCAGGGATGTTAATAGACCCTTTTTAACACAACAACAACAGCAGCAGCAACAACAACACACAAGTGTGCCAGCAATGTTGCATTCTGTGTTGAAAAGACTGTGCCCTCCCTTACCAACAGGCTGGATACTGCCTTCTCTTCTCAGGGGCACAGCTCCCCTCTGTTCTATGTGACTCCTGACCCATGCTTGCCTGCTGGATCCCAGGCATCAGCCTGAAGGCTGAGCGTCTTCCTGAGACCTGGAGCACGGCTCTTGCGTGTCTTCTCACATTCCATCCCTACACCACTGTGCTTGGCACAGGTTCTTAGTTTCCTACWCTTCCTTCTATAGGAAAGTAGCAAGGGCAGACAATAATCCCCACYGAGTAATAAATCCATCCATGCCTGGAAAATCTTTGCGCGAAATTCTCTAACTAGCTAACTAAATGTGGTAGCCAGACCTCAGACAGCCCAAAGTGACCTGCCACTTACATCCCAGAATAATCTCTGGTTCTGGAATGTTGGCTGGGCAAATGACTTACTTCTAATGAATCAGACAAATGGGACATAGGCCACTTTTGAGGTCAAGTTATAAAAGATGGTGACTGTAGCCTGGGTGACCCTTGGCTGTAGCCTTGTTGGAGCCTCTGCAGGGTTCTTGGTCCACAGCAGTTGTGGAATGAGTGATATGATTTCCTCTCCCTGGCTTTTCTCCTTTTTGCTTTTCTGAGACAATCTGATATAACACAGCCTGGAGGGATTACAGGCATGTGCCACCACACCTGGTGATATGTTTTTATAAGCCACAGTTTTGGGATGATGCCAGAAAGAGGCCCATGAGAGGAAAAAGGACAAGAAAAAGTAACCAGGAAAACATCTCTCTAATGTGAGAAACTGAGGGCCCTGAGTCCAATAGCTTGTCCAAATATCCAGTTTCTGGCTCTTTGTCTATGATTACCAGCATTCTGCAGCACTGTTCTACACCCAAAAAAGGGAAGCTGTAGGTTCTGAGAGGCACTCCCAGCTCTTCCAGGTGAGCACACAGGGAGATAAAATGGGTCAGTGACAAGGACTGGGAATAGAAGTTAGAAACTTAGCTTCACACACACACACACACACACACACACACACACACACACACACACACACACACACACACACACGTTGACATTTCCAGGGTCCAGTTTTCTCATCTGTAAACAGGAGGATAGTAGATGACATCTAAGATTATTATTTTTCAGATAAAGAGTGCTATGATCCGTGATCTTTACCAAATCACTGCATCTCTGCCAAATGGCCCTTGCTTGGCTTGAGTAGAAACCCTTGTCAGAGAAGAGCATGCTCCTCTGCAGCCACCCCTGCCTCAAGGCCAGCTGATGACATGTTCTGTTTATATCCAACCTTCCTCACACATCCAGCCGACACCAAAGATGTTACATACAGAGGTCTTGAAGAAATGAAGCTGATGAGAAGCAGCACAGAGAACAGGCTGCCCTGCATGGTACAGGACTAGCTTTGGAAAGACAGCTAGAGGAAAGGGCCTTTTGATCATGTGTATGCGCACTGGATGTGTGGTGCACCGTGAGACAGTGAGTGATCCCCTCGACCTGCTATATTGCACTCACCTTGCAGGGACTTGCAGGCTGAGACCAGGAGACGCTAAGAACACAGCTGTGATACTACATTATTGTATACTAGCACCGTGTCTCAACAGCAAGGGCGTGGTCAAGGCAGGCCCCCTCCACAGGGACTGCCTGCCTCTCTGTTAAGAGCAACTAGTCTAGAAAGGGCAGCACAGTGGGTATCTGGGGGTGCTTAGTAATCTGTGAGTGAAACAAAAATCCCCAGCAAAAGTGGAAGAGTTAGGGGAATGACTCCAAGAAAGGTAGGCCATTGGCCACAACACACAGCAGAACTTCCACGATTCCTGACACAGCACTTATAACACAACCCAGAGCTAAGGCTGGCATCCAGCATGGCCCATCACATGTCTAACCAATAAGCAAAGATGATAAATGTCCTGTAACTCAGATTCCTTGAATGCAGATACCCCTTAGAGCTCTTCTGCTGGGAATGTAGAGTTCCAATCTGAGTGGCAGTCTAGACTGCTGGTTCTCATTTTCTAACCAGCAAAGACATGGAAAACTCAAGCAAGTTTTGCATTAGGCTCCAGAAAAGTGTGTGGAAATTACATTTATGTATTCAGGGGGCTTATGACCTACCTCATTTTATGCATGTACAGACTGAGACTCACAGTGGTCAACCAGGTTATAAATAAATCAGTAGAAGACCTCAAATGGCTAGGAGAAGCCTGAGTATGTTTGGATCATATTACCACAGGCCTGAGGTCAGAAGGAACATGAATCAGTCAAGACTTCTCATGACTGATGCTAACTTTGATTTCCCCTTATTCCCTTTAGTAGGAGTGGAATCCAGGCCTCTACCATTGAGCCAAAATCTCAGCCATTACTGTGATTTGTATAGCAGAATCAATTTCATTCCCAGCAAGTACAAGAAATGTAGGAAAGGAGAAAGCAGATGACGACTTAGTCCCTTATCTAGAACACAGATCAGATACTGGAGCCAGAACAGGTAAGGAGAATGCCAGAGAAGGTGAGCTGAGGACAGCGATTCCTCCCCAGAGCAAAGAGAACGCAGACACAGAGGCAGACAGACTCGCCAGAGGACCAGCTGCAGAGAGAAAACGGCACTGTCTTTGGTAAAAACTACCAAGGCACAGCTCTTGTCTGTCTTTAGGCATCACCAGTATGGTGCCTGGCACACAGTAGGGACTCCATAAATAGCACTTCTTTCTCATCCCTTTCACATGGAAGAGGTTAGAATCTAACATCTCTTTGGTACACATTATAATCAAGTAGCCAAGTCCAGAGAGGTCTGTGTTAAAGAGTATAATGTTAAAAGCAGGCCCAGCCCTCCGCACCTCCCTGCCAGGCTGTTATCATGGCAACAGGACGGAGGACATTTCAGTCTCCATCTCTTTCCCTGACTCATGGATACCTGCCAGGCAGCAGATGGCCTGTGTGGACGATTACCTTCACTTTGCCGCAGTGTATTTAAATTAAACAAACTGGCCTCTTTGCTGCTGGTTGTCAGGTGCCTTGTCAGAAAAACAAAAACAGAATCCAGGCAGAAAGGGGCTATAAGTCTGAAATTTAGGCAAGGCAACTGTAGCTGAATGGAGACTGGGAGCAGATAAAGACTGGGCCCAGAACATTTCCCCTCAGAGAACAGGTAAAAGCATCACACACCATGCTGAGCTGATGCTGGTGCTGTGCTGGGAGGGTGCAGCTGCGCCCTAGCTGTGGAGAGAGGGTGGCTGTCTCCACCACATCAGCCCTGCCGCAGGATGAGAAAACAACCACCTCATCCGACTGGGGAGTCAGGACTGGGCATGGGAGCCACATCGCATGCATAACAAGGGAGCGTGGGGCGGAGAGGACCCGCACCCTTAGGAAAGGCAATCTGTCTGGGCTGAACTGAAGCAGGGAGGAGGTGCTGGAACATCCTGCTTCAGCAAGTGGCCATTTGCAAAAACAGGCCATCATGACCTTTAACAGACAAACCTGGTTTCCAGACACTTCACAGAGTTCTGAGACTTTCTATGATGTTAGTCTGCTCCGAGAATATGTATGTACCTATTGCATATCTGATGGAAGGATAAGGCCCCCAACAGGTCTGCATATGGTCCCCCTGCAGAGAACTGACATCTGTTTGCGCCTACACCAAGTTGGGAAACTCAGGACCCATACATGACCAGTCTCACTGTGGAGGCCTGTGGGGTCTTCTCAGATTGCCAATATTCTATAACTTGAATCAACAGTGTTGGCAGGGGCAGTGGTGTGCATTTGGCTTCCAATCATGATTTTGTCTGTAACGGAATCACACTGTTATATAGAAGCTAAGACTTACTTCTGGACTCAAAAGGGTAGAAGGCAAGGTGTTTACTTATTTTTCTTGGTGGAAGGAAAAAGTATACTTCTGGAACAAAGCACAACTTACTATGACTTAACAATAAACTCAAAGAAAGTTGATATTTAAAATTTTAGTTGAGAAAGTTCATACATCCTAAGGCTAGAATTCTCCTGTTTGTTTCCTGGGTTGGCTACCCCTGTGTAAGATGGTCTCTCCCTTAGGTCCCCAGTGAAGGATTTCAAAACCAATTCTCAGAAAAATGATCAGAAACCTCACTAAGAGAAAAATGTCCTGTAGACAGTAACAAATACTCAAGTTACACATAAGAAACAAAACTAGATAGGCCCTGGAGGGCATAGTTGTAATTGTCAAGCTAAGTCAGGAAGAGGGTGGAAGCTCAAGCCTACAATGGCACTCTAGAATTCAACGAGGCAAACTGAAATTCCACTAGTATAAACTGAAATACCTTGTTCAGTAATACTCCTCCTGGGGCTGAAGAGATGGCTCAGCGGCTGGGAGCGCAGGCCCGCCTTCTAGAGGACGAAAGGGGCTCAGCACCTTTGAGCCAGTGGTAATTCCAGATCCAAATCTGCCTGGCTAGATCAGCTGGAGTTTTAGCTGCACAGCTCTAGSTATCTAGTAGATCTTTCTCCATGACTGTTCCGTTAGTCACATGACCAAGAACATGACAGCCAAGATCACACCTAACCCAGAATAATCTGTTTCCACCATTCTCTTGGCAGGGACCTTTATTTTCCCAGATTCTGGGGTTCTAAACCCAGAATCCATGGCTTATTCTGTCTTGTCTTCAGATTTTTTTTTTTTTTTTTTTTTNNNNTCTCTGTGTAGTCCTGGCTGTCCTGGAACTCACTCTGTAGACCAGGCTGGCCTCGAACTCAGAAATCCGCCTGCCTCTGCCTCCCGAGTGCTGGGATTAAAGGCGTGCGCCACCACGCCCGGCTCAGATTTTTATTTTATTTTTTTTTAAAATAATATCTGGATAGTAGGTAGCATTCTGGAGGGAGTATGTCCTAGAATTCAACGCTCTTCTCATGGAGCTCAGGAGGATTGCTCTAGTCTACTGTGTCTAGYGTTTCCTGGAGAGCATAGAGGACAGTTTTCTTATCATATACACATTACGGTCAGGAACGTAAAATATAGGAATATAATATAGGATGGAAATAAGATAGAGGAAAGCCTCTTAGCTTGTCTTTTATGGAGTGATCAGAACAGGGRTATGTCCCTCAGATCCAAGAACTATTTCTCCTTTCTAATCATTTTCACTGAACACTTCTTGCTGGTGTTTCAAGGCGCTCTATGAGAACATAATTATATTTCCTCTTTTTACAAAATGAAACCAAAACCAAAACAAGGAACTACTGGGGCCCTGCGTGAGCATAGGAGCAAGAGGGATAAATAAGCACTCAGGGTAAACTTCCGCACGCCATCCTCAGGCTCCTGGATCCAGCTGGCATCTGTGCCTGCGGAGACTGGGGCCCAGGTTAAAGGCTGTGGGGTTGTCTTGAAGTACATCAATTTATCAATTCACCAAAAGCTATGCTTTTACAGACTTAGGAGGGAAAGAGTGTATGTAGTTAAGACTCAGGATGACAATGATCTGGCTTATATTTCCATATTTAAGGCACTGTGTCAACCAAAAAGTTACATTCCTACTAACCAGAAATTATGTCCATACTATTTGAGAATGCAATTTGTGTTGGTTTCTGTTTAACCCTCTAACAGACTGAGCCTATCGCCTCTGATATGTGTAGCAGAGCATTGCCAGTGAGTGAGTCAATTTAACTCCTGGCTGTGTTGGAAATACATCTAGGCTTCTGTTATGGGGTGAGAAACATGGGAGCTGTATGAGAGGAGCAAAGAAATCCTTCATGGAAAGCTGGATCCCTGGTCACGGACAACGGACAGCTTAATTTTATCGAGCCTTAAGAGATCCCGATGTGTGATGCTGAGTCACTGGGGGGAATGCAGAACTGAGATGTTAAGTCCTTCCAGACTAGGAGTGATCTGGACTGTGGCAGTCCTGGGGTCAAGCATCCAGGTGAACATAGTCACTGCTGTCTGTCTGTCTGTCTGTCTGTCTGTCTATCTATCTATCTATCTATCTATCTATCTATCTATCTATCTATCTATCTATCTATCTATAGAAAAAGTCTCTCTCTGTTGTCTTGGGTGTCCTGGAACTTGCTCTGTAGAGTAGGCTGGCCTCTAAGTCATAGAGATTCACCAAGCCTCTGCCTCCTGAGTGCTGGGATTAAAAGTGTGTGTGACCACGCAGAGCTGAAATCTGTTTTTCTGATTCCTTGTTGTAGAGGATTTCTGAGTCACAGCTTAGTCTCCTGAATGGATCTGCCTATCACCTGAGAGTAGCTGGGCCAGAATCGTTGCTACAGGCACTCGAACTGGTTATGTTCCTCACAATTAATACAATGATTAACTTGTGCAGTCTTGTGGTTAATGGTGGTTTTCCTTCAGCAAATATTTATTGAGTATCTGCAGTGCAGCAGGCTGGGTCAGACACTGGAAATACGACAGTAAAGAGAGCTGGCAAGGTCCTATGGTTCTGGGCATGATTAACCCTACATCGGCCCATCCAGCCCAATGAGCTCCTTTAACTACAGGGTAAATCGTGGGTGAGCAGTCTGATCAGAAGAAGCCATGCAGTTCTCCCTTAATTATAACCTTTGCATCTGAGGGAAGAGAAGGAAAGGGAGTGAGGGAAGAGAGACAAAGGATGCTAGGTAAGGTCATTCAAGGTGCCGAGAGAGTGGCTGAGGCTGAAGGCAGAATCCTAGCCTCAATAAGATGTGAAGATCTATTTATTCATTTATTTTCAGTGCTTGGGATGGAACACAAGGCCTCATATATGCTAAGAATGGTAACACCTCTGATCTCCAGCGTCAAAAAAATTTAAAGTACTATCCACTACTCTCAAGCTCTTATAAAGTCAAAATATCTATAATATTGTGATATAACAAATATGAATTTGGTCTTCTTTCCCAGGTTCAGTCACAAATGCTTCTAAACTAGACTCACTAGAAAGTTAAGAGTATATGTATGCTAAAGCTGCTTTCAGGAAGGGAGCTGTTTGCCAGAAAGCCTACAGCATGATTGAGTGTTAGAACTTGGTGCCCTCTGAGGCACAGGAATAGAGATGAAGTTAATTACCGACAGTCAGTGACTGAATCAATCATCCCTGTGATGCAGAACCCAATCACCCTGAATGGAGGGGTTAGTGAACACACACACCCACATGCCAGGGGGCAGTGTCCCAGTGCAGGGACCCCTTCTAGACCTTGCGGTATTGTACCTCTTTATCTATCTGTACATTTGCATCTTTTATGACATCCTTCATATTAAATTGGTAACAACAAAGAAGAGGTTCGCTTAGTCGTGCAAGCCATTAATACAAATGATCAAACTTGAGGAGGAGGAAATCATTTTCAGTCAAATCACACAGCAGTGCAGGCAACTAGAGCCCCGGTACTTACAACCGGTATGTCAAGTCAGGGTCAGTCTTGTGAGATGAGCCCACAGCCAGGCTTTAGTGTTACGTCCAGTTAGTCAATGTCATAAACAGTAAAATCACAGCACCACCAGTTGGTGTCTGGAGTGAATTGGAAAACTGATGCAAACCCCCACATATTTGGTGTCTGAAGTGTTCTCTGAGCAGAATCTTAATAGTAGTTAGTATAAATCCTTGTAAGGGCTAGCGAGATAACTTAGTGGTTAAGAGCATCTGCTGCTCTTCCAGGGGACACACACTGGACAGCTCACAGCTAACCTGTAACTCCAGTTCCAGGGATCTGACATCTTCTGGCCTCTTTGCCCCTCACTCCAAAGTAACTCTTCATTTAGCAAGTTTTGTTGTCACACTCAGCAATGGCATGGGCCACAGAAGGTTTGGCTCTAAATACTTAGTCTTCGTCCAATCTTTTCATCTTACAAATGTGACCATGCACCGGTGAGTCCAGTATAAGCTCTGTGGGATGGACAGGAGGTTTCCCCATTTAGACGAACACAGTCCTGTCAGAATGTAAGGACCAGGACATGTGCTTGGGCTGCTGGACATGGAAAATTCCTTTCGCGATCTCAAGAGATGGTGATCTCAAGCAGAATGCAAGGTCACTGTACAAGTATCTGTGCTTGAGACGTGTCTGCTCAAGGCTGGCTCTGTTTATTTAGTTACATGTCTGAGTCAGCACTTCCTATAGCCCAGGCTGTTCTTGAACGTGATACTTAACTTAGGATGACCTTGAACTCCTGATCTTTCTACTTCTGGTAGGGTCATAGTCATGTCCACCATGTACAGCAAGGACAGCATTAAGTTAGCCTCAGAGGTGGTCAATTTCCTACTTCACATTACATGCTATTTCATAACATTTGAAGAAAAGGTAATGCTCACAGAGGTTCTGCTGCAGCTCTCTGCCCTCTTCTCAGGCAAGTCCCAGGTCCCTCTGGACCATCACACTCAGAGATAGAGACATCAGGAAGTGCTACTGAGGGAGACTGTTAGAAGTGAACTCCCAGAAAGTGCTGTCAGATACGCAGTGAGCTTCTAGGTACAGGGATGCAGAGGAGGGGCCCCGGTGGTCAGTGCCTACAGATGAAATGGCACTATGGTCTCAGCAGCTGGCCACAATGAATGACGGGAAGAGACTGTCAGAGATGTGGGTAGGAGGGACCTAAAGGACTCAGGTCCCTTGCTTCCCCTCCAAACCCAGTGACTCACTATCCTACTTGTGTAAGAGAGTCTTCTCTCTGGCTTCTAAACAAGCTGGAGCTCCCTGTCCTAAGTCTCTCTGAGTCAACTGTGGCCATGCGACTTGCTCTGATCAATGGAGGGTATGGAAGAGACTAAGTTGTCACCTCCTGGTAAAAATGTCTGAAAGCTGGCTTTGATCTTCCATCTTTCTGTTTTGCTCAGGTAAATGTACCTATTGATGGGGAAGTGCCAATCGATTAAAAAGACAGACAAAAACATTGCATGAATCAGGGAACCAAGCCAACCAAACGAAGCAAGAACAAACCCAAGCAAGCTTCCTATGTTACAGCCGACGTGATTTCCGGGCTCTCAGCGAGGCTTCTCTCATCACTGTTCTCACCTCTGCCACTCACTCGAAATGCTCCCCTGGCTGAACACACTCATTATAAAATCTAACATCTCAATTTATTAATTAAATCATCGATAAAATCTAACACATTAATCCATATTTCTGAGAAAGATGGGTAATTATTTCTTGTTTTATGTATACAGGTGTTTTGTCTGCATGTATGTGTACAAGGGTGCATGCAGTACCCTTGGTAGCTAGAGAGGGTCCTGGAATCCCTGGGATTCAGGTTACAAATGGTTGTGAGCCACTATGTGCGTGTCAGCGATCAAACCTTAGTCCTCTGGAAGAGTAGCTAACATTCTTAACTGCTGAGCCACTTCTCTAGCTCCCAAAGATGGGTCATTTTTAAATTAAATGTTTTATACTCCCTTTTAAAATTGGTATTTTATATTTTTCTCTTAAATTTAGTTCATCCCAGGTTATTATTATGGACAGGTCCTTGATTTTCTTATGTATGCTAACAGCTATGAAGCAAAACAAACACCAACTGTCCCCAAACATCACTAATTAATACACGTGCCATTCAAAACACCCTGAGTCACCTGCTTTTCAAGCCCCCAAAGGCTTAGAGAAGGGAAAAAAATCAATGATTTTGTCAAGAAGGCTGGTGGAGCCAGAGCATCTTTGAGACCATAGGCTATCTGCACTTATCCAAAGGCCTCTCCTCTTTCATGCATTTATTCAGAACACATTACTTGGACCTGAGGTCACCCCCATTACCTAGAAAGTTGTTTCAGAAAATTAAGGTCACTTTAGACACAAAACCAGGAGAAAATAAAAGAACATGTAAATGCAATGATAGTCTGGCTAATCATGCATATTTAAATAAGCACAAATTAAAAAAGCTTGGGTTTAAAGTCAGAACATGCTCCTGGAGGTAAACAGGACCCAGACCTGGGCCACTGCACCCTGCAATGGAGGGAAACTTCTGAGGGTTTTGCACATAATCAGCTCCTCAGAGGTCAGTGGTGATGGAAGGAGGGGAGAGGGGGAGGGTATGCAACATTTACGCAGAGCTGAGGAGCATGCAGAGGGCGGGAGCAGTCAGGGAGGCTGACGTCCACTTACTGCCTGCTTTTGCTCTTCCTCCTAGAGGTGTGGCGATGGGAAGAGGCAGAAGAGAAAAAGACATTAGTGTCCGTCACCACAAACATTGGAAGAGAGGACAGGAGAATCYGGGCCAACCTGGCCAAGCGTAGGTCTGGAGAGCAATGAGCTGATTCTCCAGAAGAGTAGCATGGAATGCAATGAACAGCAGGCCTCGGCCCCAACCACTTATTGACTATACTGATGACTTCCGAAGAACCTTAGAGACCATTTAGTTCATCTTTTATCTCTTCAATATAGGTCAAGAGGCCTGGCTAGCCTAAAGTCTCAGTTAYTTAAGGTAAACTGAAAGAGAAAGTTTAACCAAATCTGAATTATCATTCTAGTTCATTCACAATATTCACATATGTTTAGGTCAGTATTTCTAGAGCAGCTGTTCCTGAGGTGTGGAATATGGACCATCAACATCAGTATTATCTGGTAACTTGTCAGAGATGAACATTTTAGACCCCACCTGAGATCTACATTTCAAAGCACTGGTGGGAGTAGGGACACCCAAAATGTATCCAAGGGCCATGGGCTCTGTTTGAGAACCACTGTTTTGGCATCCTAATGGTTCCACCTGCCCACAGGGCTTTTCTTCTTTTCCAGTCTCCTCTCCAGTAACCAAGCTGACATCACAGCAGTCCACTTGCTTTCAAGCTGCTTTAACTGCTTTGTTGTTTCCTTCAAGGCTGCACACACACATGCCCTTTCCCCAGCGAACAGGAAACCACTTCAGGACCCTGAGGGCCTTTCAGAAAAGAATTCTAGGGGCTGAAATACAACTCGGTTAGTAGGGTGCTTGCCTCATTGCATGAAGCCCTTTGTTTGATCTCTTGCACTACATAAACCAGGCATGGTAGCTCATGACTGTAATTTTTGCACTAGGGAGATTGAGACCCGAGGATCACGAATTCAAGGCTATCTTTGGCCACACTGTGAGTTAAAGGACATACTGGGATACATGACATCATGTCAAAATAAAACAAATATAAAACACAACCCCAAAGTGGAGGGGGAAAAAGAACTTTAGAGCTAGACATTGTGATACATCCATGTAAGCCTGGCACTGGAGGGCAGAGGATGCCCGGCATCAAGCGGCATTCTAGGACAGCTTGAGCTCCATGTCAAGACCCTGTCTGAGGGAAGGAGAGAATAGAATTATCAGTTCTTCTCTGTTATTCTGACACAGGTTTATTTAGTAATTCTCATGCATAAGACACTGGAAAGACAGGCTGCTCTTTTATAACCTTACAGTAGGAGTAGGCAGGGACGATCATGCTAACTGGAGTTGACGGGTGAATGTAGAACAAGCACCGTAGATGACACTGAAGGAAGTAAAGATAAACCTTTGAGTTTCTCTTCTATAGGTCCTGTGCTCTTCGGTCACTATTTTTCTGGTCTCTTTGCCTTTTCTTTATGTGCCTGACCAAGGGTAACAGTGGTCAGGAAGACTCCATAGTGCCCTSTGTGTGTGTGTGTGTGTGTGTGTGTGTGTGTGTGTGTGTGTATGTATGTATGTGATGGCTCTACCTATGTTAGGTCCTTGGATGCAGTGGCTCCCACTGTACCTGGGTAGAGGGACACAGGAACAGATATATGTGCTCCTGCTCTTAAAGGAGTAGGAGCAGGTCTATGAAGGCAAAGTGATCTGCAAAGGAGCTATGCAAAGGAGATGGGGGAAATCTGGAGAATATTTTTTATTCCTGCAAGGGAGAGAGAGAGAGATGGACTCAAAACCCAATGAGCACCAAGAAATTCCTTGAGGCCCTAGTTTAGTCAGGGAAGGAGCTCTTTATGCTGAGAACCAGTTGCTAGCATTGTGACTTACCTGTCACCTCCTCCAACACCCCGCTTCCCCCCCACACACACGGTAGCCAGACTGAGGCCCTGAGCACTGTCTGGGTCACCTAAGACATCAGAGGCCTCCTGTCACACCTGCAGCACAGAAGTGCTAAGCTGCACTCAGAAGGGTGTTTCTCTGAGACAAACACACTTCCAACTCTTACTGGCAAGGACACTGCCACAAAAGACATATTGTGCAATTTAAAACTGTTGCCACTACTTGCTGAAATAGAAAGTGAGATTGGCTAGGCATCAGGGAGGCAGAGGAGAAGGAGCTTTGTTAAATAAGTTCAAGACTAGCCTGGTCTACATAGTGAACTCCTAGCAAGCTCCAGGACAGACCTGTTTACGTAGTGAGACTGGTAGGGAGGGGTGGGGCAATCCTCACAGGCTGAAATCCTGGCTGTACTGAAAATCGACAAAGCTTTACCTTGTACTGTGGGTTTGGGACTGAAGATGGCATGGCTCTGGTTTAACGGGACAGGAAGCTGCTGTTGTTGGCTCATGCCTGTATTCTCAGTGCATGGGAGGCTCAGGTAAGAGGACTGTCTCAAGGTCAGTCTTGAAATAAAATGAAGAGAATGAAGCTTGGCACTTTCAGAAACTATTTTGTTTTAAATCCACCTGCCTCTGCCTCTCAAGTGCTGGGATTACAGGCCTGCGTTATCACCGCCCGGCCAGAAACAGTATTCCGAGACCACACCATGTTCACTCTGCTATGCAGGTTGCCCCAGCACAGATCACCATTATGACTTGTGGAAACATGGGCCAGGCTAGGGTAGGTTCTCAGGACTGAGGAGGTCTCCTAGTTGAGAGAGGATAGATTTGGGCAAAGTGTTCCCTAGCCTGGTGTTACACAAACTCACAAAAGCTAGTCACATGAAGCCTTTAAGGCTCTGTCAACACAGTAAAAAGGTCAGACATAAGATCTGAGAACATTTTGTATCAGTCAGCTAAGGCTGGTCAACATGCACTGATGACAAGAGATATTACTAACCTGACTTAAAGGGGCCATGACATCTCAGTCATGAGGCACAAACCCAGACGGGCTTAGGTTCCCTGAGATCATGTGCGTCTCTTCCATATGATGAAGTAGTAATACAGTGACTGTAGTCGTCTACAAAGAGACTGACCCAAGCGTAATGGTTGATGCCTGCAATCCTAGAACTCTGAGACACCAAGACAGAGGATCGTGAGCTCAAGGCCAGCCTGGAGAAACAGGTAAGTTCTATGGCAGTCTGTGTTAAAAATCAATGCAGAAGCAATATCAGAAAAAATTGAAATGAAGTAAAAATGTTGGAAGTGAGAGTTAGAAACAGAAATACGGACATGTAATTACTCAGAGATTAAAGAAGTAGCTTCAGAGCCGGGCATGGTGGCACACGCCTGTAATCCCAGCACTTGGGAGGCAGAGGCAGGGGGATTTCTGAGTTCGAGGCCAGCTTGGTTTACAGAGTGAGTTCCAGGACAACCAGAACTATACAGAGAAGCCCTGTCTCGAAAAACAAAAACAAAAACAAAAACAAAAACAAAAAAAAAGAAGAAGAAGAAGAAGTAGTAGCTTAAGACAGAGGTTAGTCACATATTGAGAAATCAAGAAAAACTATAAAGGAAATACGTACAGAAACATGGGTACCTGAGTGTCCGATGACATTATATCATTAAAAGAAAAAAAAAAA
>BDUI01001637.1:34942-55272 GCA_002335545.1 Apodemus speciosus | reverse complement strand
AGAGAGAGAGAGAGAGAGAGAGAGAGAGAGAGAGAGAGAGAGAGAGAGAGAGAGAGAGAGACTGACTCACTATGTAGATCAGGTTGGCCTCTTCCAGAGATCTGCCTGCCTTTGCCTCCTGAGTGCTGGGATGAAAGGCCTCCCAGCTTCAAAGAATTTTTAAAAATCCAAATGCAAAATGAAGCAGTTATGGGTATGTTTAGATTTAACCGGTGAGTTTAATTACATATAAATTATAATTCAATAAAGATCACGACGGTGACGTGACTGCCCACTGGAGCAGAGCAGAAGGGAGCCAATAGTGCTGTTACTCCAGTCACTAAGGATGAGGTGCTGTTACCCCAGTCACTAAGTGCCTTCTACCTCACACTGACCACAGCAAACACTCTCACGAATGAAAAAACAAAGAAAAAAAATCTTTCTTTTCCTTGTGCACCAGGCATTAGCAGCTGTTTTAAAATGCTAATTAATTAAAATGAAATAAAAATCATCTCCCATGTCATGATAACCACAGTCTAACTTGCCCAGAGGCACGTGTGACTAATGGCTGCCGCACAGTGAGCATAAAGACGGAAGGATGGCTAGCGTGGGAAAGATGGCATCTCAAACCACAGAACACTCGCCACTGCAAGGGTCTTTTTAGGATGCTGTCACCATCAGACATTAATTTCAAAAAAAAAAATCCCTCTGATTGCAGAGAAAATGACTAAGTTGGGTTTGAGGTGGGGCAGAAGCTCCCTGAAAAGATAAATGGGACCACACCTCTGACTGACTCTGAATGTGCTTCACCAGATAATCAAGCTGGAATGTTTTAATAGCTTGCTATTAAAACCAGTGACATATCCCTGTGCAAGCACAGTAGGGCTACGCTGGATAAGAGGGATTCAGCACCTCTGCAGGACCTTCCTTTGCTGTGCAAGGCTGGAGAGCAGCTGCCCACAGGCAGCTCCTCAGGAAGAGACAAGAGAAAATGGGCTACAATAAAGGGGCTACAGAGCATATGAAATTGTGGGGACAGTGTGTGAGGGGTGGGGGGCTGGGAATACAGCAGTTTGTAGAGCACTCACATAATATACAAGAAGTCCCAGGTTCATACCCTAGCACTGAATTAACTAGGCATGGGGGTGCATAACTATAACCTCAGCACTGGGGTGCTGGAGGCAGGAAGAACAGAAGTTCAAATCATCCTTAGCTATATAGTTTGAGGCTAGTTTGGGCTACATGAGACATCTCAAAAAAACCAAACCAACCAATGAATACAAAAGAAATCAGAGTTGGGCAGGGAGGGAGAGAGAGGAGAAGGGAAGGAGAGAGAGATCATACTTGTATTAGAGAAAGCAGACAAAATGCCTGGTAAGAAGGGGAAGAGCAAGGAGAAAGTGTGTGTGTGTGTGTGTGTGTGTGTGTGTGTGTGTGTCCTCCACTGGAAGTTTGTTGGGTCTTAGTATTTGCATGCCCTTTGCTGTTAGCTGGAAGAATTAGGTATTTAAGAACTCTAGGGTGTTCCACAAATACCTCTAACTCAGCATAAGCTTCTTGCCCAAGTTTCCCCCTGTGTTCGATCAAAATTACTTTAATAAAAGCCAGGAAGTTGGGGGGGGAACACCCTCATAGAAGCAGGGTAAGGGGGGACTGGATAGGGGGTATCTGGGAGGGAGGGAAACCGGGGTAAGGGGATTACACTTGAAATGCAAATAAAGTAAAAAAAAATAAATGAATAATAAAAAAGAAAAACAAACAAAAAAGAAAACCAAGAAGGAACCTAGAACATTATCTTTCCTCTTCCTCAGCTGACCAATATACAAAATCTCGAACCTCTCATTCACGCCCACCATCCCAGAGCCTCTCAGTTTGGATTTAACAATGAGTAGAATTCCACACCAGTTCCTTCCACACTGTGAGGTCACAACCTGTTCAGCGATGCTGGCCTCAGTTCAACCAGAGGAAGGACCTGTTAACCATGCTGTCAGCTGCAAGTATCTGTCTGAAAATATTAAAATTGTCTGTTTGCACCAGTCTGAGGTGGAATTGGTAAAAAGTCCACCTTAAATCTTAAATGGAAATGGAATCTAATCCCAACCCAGAAGAGGCTGAGGTCTGGCAGCCTGCCCAGGCCCAGGATGGCTTTGGGTACCTGCCAAGACTGAGGCCTGCAGTTTCTTCTGATAATGTGTTAATTTTTAATTACTATGCTTTTCTGTCTTTCAAAATAAGACTGAAGAAAAACCATAATTCCTGTGTTGACTTGGAGGGCTTTTCACGAAGAATGCAAACTAGCCAGTTATTTTCCGAGACCCTCACTAATTCTTGCTTTTCTTCCTGTTTTTGTTTGTTTAAGACAGGGTTTTTCTATGTAGCCCTGTCTGTCCTGGAACTCACTCTGTAGACCAGGCTGGCCTCAACAGATCTGCCTGCCTCTGCCTCCTAAGTGCTGGGATTAAAGGCCTGTTTGAGGTTTGTTTTGTTTTGTTTCTTGAGACTGGGTTTCCTGTAAAGACTGGCCTTGAACTCCCAGCCCTCTGCCTCTGCCTCCTGAGGGCTGGGATAACAAGTGTGTAGTCGAGCACCACACAAAGTCTAACCTTAAAATGCATCATTTGGAGAAAAAACTTAAAATGCATAGTTTGGAGAGGAAAAAAAAGAGTAAATTATTTGGTGTCACCAAAAGACACTCAGACTTGATGTGGACCAATGGATTCAACCTGGAAAGCCTCAACCTGGCACTTTCCACAGGAGGCAGAGAGGGCCTAGGAAAGAAAGCCGTGAGGGCACAGAGAGTTACCTTATGAGAGAAAAAGCCTGGTAGCAGAAACAAGTCTTAGAAGTGTGTGTGTGTGTGTGTGTGTGTGTGTACACATGTGAACACACATGAACACAACTATGTGTGGAATAGCAATCTTTATCATTTTTCTGTCCAGGACCTTTCTTGACGACATGGCCTTACTGCTTTGATGCTGCAGATATCAAGGGCCTGATCCTTGATGGGCAGTGACACATCTAGGCTCCAAGAATCCTTCCTAGGATGTTTCACAGATCACAGAGTAGGAAAGCATGGCCCCTGGAGGGCTGTGGCTCTGGTGTGCACGGGACTATCTGTGCCAATGGTGTATGTGTATCTATCCGCCAACAGTAATGGGAAAAGTGTTGACAGCCTATGAGAGAAGGAGGTAAGTGATAGGTAGTGTCCTGTGCTGTGATCAGTGTGCATCCAGCCCTCCCCCTCCCTCTGCCTGGGCTTGGTGGGTGTGTACCTATTACAGTTAGGGCTGAACGCCTGAAATCTGCTGAGCATTGGGGTGTGATGCTGTGATCTCAGCTCTTGGGAAGCAGAGGCAGGAGATGTGGGACTTGGAGGTTAACTTGGACTACAGTGTGGTCAAGGCCAGCAAATATGAGACCCTGTTTCAATAAATCAAAACAAAACAATAAGCAATAAAACCCTTGAAATACAAGAAGCTGTAACTCATATATCAACCAAATGTACAAAACAAAAAGTTTCAGATTGATGGTTTTTGTTGCTATATAGTCACATGAAATTTCCATAGAACTGTAAGCACTGAAATATTTACAAATAATTAAAGCTAAAATTGTAAAGACATTTGAAATAAAATACTAACTTCGCTTCCCTATCTATGTGGGTATAAGTTAACGCAGAGTAGGGCAAGAGCTGTGCACCAGCTCAATCTACATTCTTAGCCTTGAGGAAAAAGCAGGCCATGGGGGAGAATATACAGTGAAAAGGAGACTAAACTTCTTGTTGTTTTTCTTTAAGTTTTCAAAGTTTTTCGAACTGTTTTAAAATTGTTTAAATCTGTCATTCTAATGAATACAAAGAAAATGAAATCGAAAGAAGCTATTTAGTTGAAGGCAACGACAAAATTTCTTTTTAGCTGTAGAAATATCCAGAGATTAAAAAGAAAGTTGATTTATTGTGTTTCTGTGTGCAGCTAAGTGTACATGTGTGTTGTGTGTGTGTAAGAGCAACTGTGCAGAGCTGGAGAACTTCCCAGCTTACGAGCACTGGCTCCTCCTCTAGAGGACCTGGGCACAATTCCCAGCAGCCAGCGGCAGCTCACACCTGTCTGTAACTCCAGTTTTGTGGGATCCGTGGCACCTGGCATGCATGTGGTATACATATATGTGCATGCAGGAAAAAAACTTATCCACACAAAGTCAAATAAATACATCTTTAAAAAAAAGAGCAGGTGTGTATGCAAGCTCATATTCGAGTGTGCATCCGTGTGCATGTGTGTTCTTGAGCAGAGGCGGACAGTGTACCCAGAGCTCTCTATCATGCTCTACCTAGCCTTTGAGGCATGGGCTCTTCCCTGATCCTGGAGTTTAGTTTTCTGAGCTAGCCTAGAAGCCAGCAAGCCCCACTGGTCCTTAAATCTTCACCCCTCAGTGTTTGAGGCTCATAAAAGGGTGCTGGGATCCAAGCTCTGGTCCTTGTGATTTTGAAGTAGGCATGCTTATCCACTGAGCTCTCCAGCATCCCTATTTGGGGATATTACAAAGAGCAAATCCATTGGGAATAAACTTCCAGGAATATAATTTCTAGTATCTCACAAAACAGCCAGAATCTTTTCCATTTAAAAAGTTATCTGAATCTTTTATTTTGGCTAATATAGCTTATTTTTGACAACTCTAGTCAAAACCATTCATATATGCATTGCCAACTACAAAAAATAGATAAGGCTGCAGCTCAGCTGGAAGTGTACCTGCCTGGCATGCGTATGCCTGCCTGGCATGCGCGAGGCCCTGGCTTTGCTCTCCAGAACACAAAGCTGCTAGTGTAGTGAAGGTACTCAAGATCAAGCCAGCCGGGATACATGAAACTACCTCAAAAAGGAAACTGATTAATTAAAAAAAAAAAAGATAGAAACCAAAATGCCTAAAATGCTGCCCCCCTTATTTAACCACATTACACATTTCTTATGTGATCTCGTCTGTGGGTTATACTTTGTGCTGAGTTCTGAAACTGCTTCTTCATTTTTTTTAGAGTAGCACCGTTGGGACATGCTGGGCACCTGGAATCCACAGATTGGAATTGAGTCTGACAACACTCAAGAGAAGGAGTGTAGTTATTTCTGCTGAGCCTTGCAAAAGTAAACATACTTTCTGCAATTTAGAGTCTTAGTGAGTGGAACCATGAAAAGCCACATGTATGAACTATTACTATCCATGTGACATCTCAAGATTTCCTGCTGGACATACATGAAATTCCCTAGGATTCTATGTACCCAGGGTACAATGTCAGCTTCTCTTGAGTTGTGTTTCTCCAAGCTGCATAGTTTTGTTAGTTGCCATGGATACATTGTGATTTCTGCTCTAGGACTAATTTCACACAGACCAAGAGGCCAGCTAACATGCTGACTTAGTAATAAATAAATAAAGTCTTAATCTGGAATATATTCTACTGTCTGATCGAGCTCCAAAAAATGGCAGTCATAATTTTAAGACTGACCCTGGTGGCCGGGTCTTAGGTACAATACAGCAAGCCACCAGGGTCAGTGTGTGTGTGTGTGTGTGTGTGTGTGTGTGTGTGTGTGTGTGTGTGTGTGTAAAGTTGGGGCATAATTTGTAACCCATTCTCTGTCTTTCTCACTCCAGTTACCTCTAAAATAATATAGGCAGTTTATTAAGTCCTCACGTAAACCTCACGAGGTGGATGTCATCATCGGCTGGCTGCAGGCTTTAAAAAACTAAAGAAACATGTCTAAAGTCAAGTGAGAGCCAGATCCGCACGCATGTGCCTCGCCTACACCACTTCCTGCTTGGCTCTGCTCCCTGCTAGAAGTGCCCTCAGGAGGCAGCGGGCAGTGTCTTACCTGGTCCAGGTCCTGGGTCTCCACACAGACAGAGCTGTCTCGCCAGGTCACTGGTTTATTCAGTCTCTATGTCCTCTTTCTAAGGGAGCCTGGCAGCCAGCTCCCCTGCTTCCTGCTAAGGTTATTTCCCAAATTGGTTTGATGACAAAAAGACACCCAGAGAACTTGTTAAACACACACACTCTCCCTATGCTGTTCTTGGAGATTCTGATTCATTGAGTCTGACACAGTGCCTGCAATGTGTATTTTTAACAAGTGCCCCAGGGGATTCTTCTCTTATGCAGGTTTGGGAAACTGCTACTCTGGGAGGTTTTAGCCAATGGGAACAACCACTGCTGCCTTCAGGATCATATACGGAGTCAAATTATAACTAGGACAATCCCACTTCTACAGCTGCATTAACACAAACTACTCAGCACATATGGCACAAAGTGGTTCTGTCTTTTTCCAGGGAGGATGGATGGGATGTCATGCTGGGTGAATTGGAATGTCTGTGATTTTTTTTTTTTCCTTTTCAAGTGATGACTGTTGAAAGAATTCTTTAATGGTTGTGCCCGTGAGGGAGTGTCTATATTGCTCTGGTCATAGAACAGCTTAAATCAAGTAGAAAGTATGTCATTCAATATAGTTCTTTTAAGTCTGCCTATGAGAATTTGAACAGGACAAAAATTAAATAAAAAAGAGGAGGAGTTTAGAGTTTTCATTCCTTAAAGGACCCTAAAGCAAATTCTCTGTATAACTAAGACCGAGGGTCTTGAGGCTTTCTACTTAAGTGCTTATGAACAGTATATAGAATGACTTAGACTTTCTTATGAGACTAATTATCAGTCTACAGACTATGATCAGAAGCAGAAATTATCTTCAATATTAAAAAGTCAAATGTAAAATTATTGAAACTTATGATTATTAAATTGTGCTTAATGTCAGTGAAGATCCCAAATATGCCTGATCGACTCTGACACTGCTGCTTGTCACAGCAGCACTTCACTTGTGGCACTAGTCAGAGCTGAATGTCAACAGCTGTGTTAGAGTCAGAAGGGGGGCAGGGAATAAAAACAGAAAATGATATTAAGAGACCGTCAGCGGGGTTAAGAGCGCCGGCCTTCCAGTGCGGTGGGGCTCTCAGCTCAAGCCTGCTTTCCAAGAGCGCAATCTCATAGGTGGCGGAAGTCTGTTCCCAGCTTCGAGGTAAAAGACATACCTACCTCTTGGTGGGAGTGGGCACTCCAGAGGACATGTGGCTAACCACGGTGTCATTCATATTGGTCAGAGGGCGAGGAGGACTGAAAGAAAAGACGTTTACATTAGTAATTACCAGGACTGCTGGGGGCAAAGGAAGAGTGTGGGCAAAGGGCCAGCTACGGTTCCTGATCTGTGCAGGGAAGGATGGTGGTGGGCTCAGATATGGAGTTTTCAAGATGAAATCAATTCAGCAAGAAGGGGTTCTTACTCACAAGGCCACAGTGCCACAGAGCTGTGGGATATCAGGAGGCAACAGATTATAAAGATATTACTCTAGGGTTACTGGCATATCCTGGAATTCCAGGACTCAGAAAACTGAGTTTCAGGCCAGCCTGGGCCATAGTGAGTATAGACTACCCCCCCCCCGCCCCAACCCTACCGCCCCAAACCCCCCAAAAGGAAAAGCCTATTTTGAGATGGAACTTTGCTCCTGCTTTATAGTTAGTATGAAAGAATACAAATATTTTTAAAAGATTTATTTATTTTATGTATATGAGTATACTGTTGCTGTCTTCAGATACACCAATAGAGGCATCAGATCCCATTACGGATGGTTGTGAGCCACCATGTGGTTGCTGGGAATTTAACTCAGAATCTCTGGAAGAGCAATCAGTGCTCCAGCCCAAGAATACAAATTATTAGCTCGCCTATTGTGTCTGTTCTTTTGATGGTGGTGGTATACTGGGAATTGAACCCAGTGCTTTGTAGACCCTCGCACGTGCTTTACCGATGAGCTGTAATCCCATCCTGACTCTTGGTTTGCTTGTTTGATGAGCCTGTCTCATGATGGATCTCTGAATGGCTGGCATATGCCACCAAGCCCAGCTCATACTACTTGTTTTTGATTAATCTGGTTTTACTCCCCCTTTAAATATTGTGTGTGTGTGTGTGTGTGTGTGTGTGTGTGTGTGTGTGTGTGTGTGTGTCCTGCTCCTACCCAGCAGACTCCTTTTTAAGATATTACTGGCAGTTAATGGCTATTGGGGAGAGAGGTGTCATTGTCTGGAGTGGTATAGCCCCTGGAAAGTTGTCCAAACTCCAGTAAGAATTTCTTATTTAGCTGCCGGGTCCTCCTTGCCACCGAGAGTAACTTCGCACAGAATGGTTTGAAGAAGTTACGTCAGCACTGCCTGGGGTCTGCCCATTTTGCAGGTTGCACAGTACATTCATGTAAAGGCTCTCGGTATTAGTTCAGGGAGACCCAGACGGCCGAGAGGAAAAGAAAGATTTCTCTCTCCATTTACCCATGCACTCCCATTTCTCTCCTCAAACTAATTTCAATTCTAGGTAGGAAACCTTTAAAAAAATGATTTCCCATTTAAAGGAGGAGATCCAAAATGGAAAGTAAATTGTAAGGAGCAGACTTGGGGCAGATTCAGGTCTCTGAATTTTTTTTTTTTTAAAGGCAGGGTCTCAGCAGATAGTCCAAGTCAGCCYCCCAGCTCCCCACTTCCAAGTACTGTGATAAAAGGCCTGAGCCGCAGTGCTTGTCTTGACTCTGCTTGCTAACAGAAATATGCCTTGCCAGGCTAAATTCCAATTCTAAACTGTTAATCTGACTTCCTGTCTCCATACAAACATCCAACCCTTCAAGCCTGTTAATGCTACTGGCTACACTGAGTTGTAATCAATTAATCAATTGCTTTAGGTTGACTAATGATGGAATAGAATGGACAGATTGGCTTACTTTTAGTCCTAAATTTATACTTTTGCCTCTGGGTCTTTTTTTAAAATCGATTGTTCTGCTTAAAACAAGGAGAAAATCCCTATGGAGGAACCGAGTCAGAAGTAGCTGTTCACATGCTAAGGGTTCCATCCACTTCCAAAATAATGACACTCCATGTTGCTTTCAGAATTAAATGTAGTTGTCTGCTTTACTTCAGTACTGAAACCACTGCATTCATTTTCTCATTGATACTCTCAGAGGAAATACAGGTGAAAAATTAATTTCTTGAACATGGATACACGTGACAAAAATGTCATGATCTGTAGCATTTTGTTTGATCTGAGGCCACCAAAGTCTTCATATCTCTTGGCAGATATCATAACCAACTATTTATTACCTGTTCAAACACAGAGAAGCCTCTTCTCTAATGTGGAAAGCCAAACATTCATAGTTACATTGTATTCTAGAAACTTCTCATACCCTGCCCGCAAATCCTTTCTAAATTCCTACCTCATACTAATGGGAAAATGTCGCTTTACTGACCAATGAAATTAGCACTTATAAGTCTCAAGAAGGCCCTCAGAATGGAACTGCCACCAGAGGGGCAGGCCACGAGGAAAGCCAACAGCATGGAAGCATCCTTAGAAAACGCCTCGCAGGGCCTGGCGAGATGACTCCGTGCGCGGTTCAGAGCCCTGGCTGCTCTTTCAGAAGACGTGGGTGTGATTCCCAACACCACCATGGTGGCTCACAGTTACCTACTCCAGTTTCTAAGGATCTTCTGGCATCTGCAGGCACTAGGCATGTACATGGCACACACACACACACACACACACACACACACACAGAGGCAAAACACATACCATAAAAAATAATAAAGTTTCCTTTTTGCCAGTAAGATACCTCTCCCTTAAATGAACAGATAGAAGCAGTTGATATAGGTAGAAGAGAAAAAATAATTTGCTATTCAAAAGAGCGATTTTTAAAAATATCTGCAGTCTCTCTGTGAGGGAAGTGGCAGTAAGGAAGTATGCAGAGGTGTATGTGTACATGTGTGCGTGTAGGTGTGTGCACATGCAGGTGCCAGATAACGCTGGATGTTTGCTGTACCGTGTTCCACCTGACTCCTTTGAGACAGGGTCTCATTTTGAACCTTGAGCTAAGCTGACAGCTAGTGGCCCCACAGATGGATCCTCCTGTTTCCACCCAGGAAAACTGTGGGGTTACAGGAGAATATGTCCCCACCAGTCTGGCTTTTATGTTCAAACTCAGGCCTCAAACTTGTGCAGCAAGCATTCTTACCCCTGTGTCATCCCCCAACCCTGAGAGGGTCTTTGACTTTTGTTTGTCTTGAGACAGACTCTTGCTCTATAGCCCAGGCTGACCTTGGAATCTTCCTGACTCAGCTTCCTATGTCGTAGGAGTTTGGGTGGAACCTGGGACCCTGGCACACTAGACAAGTGCTCTAGCATGAACTACGTACAGGATTTTTGTTTTTGTTTTCTTTTCCACTGAGACAGAATTTCTCTGTGTAGCCTTGGCTGTCCTGGAACTCACTCTGTAAACCAGGCTCGCTTCAAACATATCTGCCTCTTCCTCCTGAGTGCTAGGATTAAAGGTGTGTGCCACCACCTCCAAGAATACACAAACAGTCTCTCTCTCTCTCTCTCTCTCTCTCTCTCTCTCTCTCTCTCTCTCTCTCTCTCTCTCTTCCCCTCCCTCCCTCCTCGGTTGGTATTTTTATCATTATCTTTCAAATGCCAAGCGTAGCACTCAGTAAGTACTTGTTGGTTGTGAGTCAGCACCATGGTGTGAACACAGCACAGTATAGACCGAGATCTGAATGTGTGAATTTCGCTTTAGTGCAATTCTGGGTGAATGTTATATTTGTGAGATACATGTGCAGCTGGAACAGGATTTCCCATCCTTGTATTGGAAACTGGCTTCTTCCACTCTACTTATCTGGTCTGCTGTTTTCCCTTGTATCTAATCTAATCTGTGGCTCAGTGAGAGAGCCAACCAGCAGTGCAGTGCGTCTTCGACAGAAGCAATACTCAATGAGTGTTGAATATGTACCAGTCTCAGTACAGACATCTTCCAGAATTCATATTTAAGCCTTACATTTAAGAATGAAGGCACACAGTGCTGTAATGTTCTTTTGTTTATTTATGTATTTATCTATTTTGAGACAGAGTCTCTATTTGTAGCCTGGGAGTCCTGAAACTCTATGTAGATTAGACTGGCTTCAAATTCAGAGATCCACATGCCTGGCCTGGGCTATAATTTTCTTGAGGTTACAAAGCCAAATTGTGAGACAACCCGGATGTGAACCAAGGCAGCAAGGCTCCATCCTGGTGGTCTGGTGCCTCTACTACCTTTGACTGCTGTACTTTCAGCAAAATGCCGGCTAAACTGAAACCAGTCATGTGGGGTGGGAAAGAGAACTTATTAGTCAGGAGAACTTGCTGCTCTTATAAAGGACTGGAGTTCAGTTCCCAGCACAACTGCCTCTAATTACAGCTCCGGGAGATCCAATGCCCTTCTCTTGCCTCCTCGAGCACCTGCATGTATAAACACTCAGTTACACAGACACTTTTCAAATAAAATAAAACATTAGCTTTTAATAATAAAACATAGTTCTTGGAACCTTTTCAATGAGGGTCCCAGAGTGTGGCTCTCCATGACATTATTACGACACTGCATTATAAGTGCCCTACACACAACCTTTGCTTTCTTTTCTTCTCTTTTTGAATCAGGTCTTACTATGCAGCAGAGTCTGGCTAGGAACTCCATATCCCAGCAGCCCAACCTCCAGAGAGATGGGATTACTAGTGTGCGGCACCTTTCACAGCTGAATTTCTACTCTGTTACAAAGAAAACTGCATACAACAGAATACCTTACTACTTTCAAAAATGTATCTCTAATTTTTTAGAGATTAAAAGTCTAATCATAATTTCAAAGCTCATCTAGGTTTCTAGTCTCAGTATAGCAACATAAGTAAATTTAATGAGCCAATAACCTAGATTGCTGACTTTACAAACCAACAAAAAATTTAACAATTTACACATGACCAGCTTGCTTTTTGTTATTTTAAGATCTGGTTTTTATTTATATGTGTTTGCTACAATGTATGTAAATGTACCACTTGCATGCAGTGCCCACAAAGGTTAGAAGAAGACATCAGATCCCCTGGAACAGGAACTACAGAGGAGTGTGAACCATGAAATCAGTACTAGGAAGCGATCCGGGATCATCCAGAGTAGCAGGAACTCTTAACTGCTGAGCCATCTCTCCAGCCCCAGGCTTTGGCTTTTTGAATTCATTTAGATACAAGTTCCAACTGTGTAGACGGGCCCCCAACCACAGACAGGAACATAGAGAATCACTGTCACAGAAGCTGGGGACAGATGAAAGAATAAAGGCTTAAAGCTGACTGGGAAGCCTGGTGGAAGAGTGACAGCCCCTTCTAAAGGATGTTAGATCCCTGGACCCTTAGCCCTGCCTTGATTTTCAGTTTGTGTGTGGAATTTGCTCCCCGATCCCAGGGTAGTTTTCATTTACAGACATCAAGCTCACAGCTCCACAACTCTCCACCTAGGCCGCCAGCTTCCAGGCATGCATGCGGGCATCTTTAAAAGATGTTCTGGTCTGTTTGTTCCTGATAGTGTAAAGGGAATCCAAACTCAGGTCTTTATATTTGCATGGCAAACAACCCATTGAGTCATCAGCCCAAGGCTTAGACCAAGACTTGTTTTTTTCCACTTAGTCATTATCCTCACAGATTTATAAGCCTATTCCTTAATCTCACAAGTGGAAACTATATATTGTCTAAAAAGAAAACTAGCCATCAGTATGGCAAAGGGGGCTCTACTGCCCCTGGTGAGATATTAAGGCAGGCAGATAATAAGTTCATCTTATTGAAGACTATTATTGAGATCATTATTCTCTCAGAGTGCTGTACCTGCATGCAATAGTTACGGTGAATGTGGCTCATCAGATCCTCCTTTAATAGCGGCATGTTTTGCTCTTTATCGCTATATAAGCTACAAACTACCTCCTATTATTCTAATAGGTTCTATGATGATCTGCTAAAGCAAAGAAGTTCAACATTAAACTAAACCAGGCATGGTAGCTCATACCTTTGGTCTCCACATTTGAGAGGTTGAAAGGAAGAATGTTGTGAATTTGATGCCAGCCTAGGTTATAGTAAGTTCCAGAACAACTTATGCCAGAAAACCTTATCTCAAAAAATTAAAACTAAAGCATAACAACAATAAACAAAAGTAGCCTTTTGAAAGTCATAAGGTCAAAAATAATTGGGAGCTGGAGAAATTGTTTAGTAGTTAAGAGCACTGGAATGTGTCCAGAGGACCTGGGTTCGAGTACCAGGACCCACATGTCAGTTCACAACTGTCTAACTTTAGTTACAGGGAATCTGACACTCTCACACACACAAACATGCAGGTAAAACACCAATACACATAACACTAAACAAATCTTTGAGAAAAATATTATTAGTGGGGTATTATAGTGTAGCAAAAATATTGTGCATATTTACCACCGGTGAGGTTTCTCTGACTTCCAGGAAGTACATTTTAATAATCATTCAAGATGAATAACACAGAGGAGATATGTGTAATTTCCAAATCAACTTGTAATCTAAATAGACTGTAATTAATCTGTTAATCAATCAATGAGTAATTATGCCTCAATTGCTATTTCTAGTAGKTCAACATAACCATTTGTGATATGGATCTTATTTAATGAGGTATTTTTCAGGAAGGAAAGGTTTAGCATATTAATTATTTCTTTAAACTACATTTATTTCCTTACTGTGGGGGAGGCACGCACAGCTTAGCACGTGCGTAGATATCAAATGATTCTCCTTCCATCGTGTGGGCACTAGGGATTAAACCCAGGGTGTCAATTTTAGAGGCAAGTGCTTTTACCTCCTGGGCCTCCTCACCAGCCCCATATTAAGTAATTTGGTGGAGGGGTGGGGGGAGGTGTTAAGACAGGGCTTTGCTTTGTAGCCTGGACCTCACTCTGTAGACCAGGCTGGTCTCAAACTCAGAGATTTGCCTGCCTCTGCCTTCTAAGTGCTGGGATTAAAGGAGGGCACCACCCCAAATGATTTCTTATATGTTTTCCATTACACTGTATCCAGAGACACGGAGAGGAATCTAGCTGTCTTTCTCGACTCAGTGGTTCTTAACCTTCCTCATGCAGTTCCTTGTGTTGTGATGACCCCCAACAATAAAATTTTCATTGCTACTTCATAACTGTAATTTTGCCACTGTTAAGAAGTGCAGTGCAAATATCTGATATGCAGGATATCTGATATGTGGCCCCTAAGAAAAAGTCATTTGACTCCCAAAGGGGTCACAACTCATATGTTGAGAAATATTGCTCTAGCTCTAGAAAAAGAGTCAAATTCTGAAGTGAAACAATTAGCAAATTAACTATGTAACAGTATTTCCTGTGTTCATGTGGTTTGTTTTTGAGACAAGAGTCTCGCTTAGTAGGCCGTGATGGCCTTAAATTCTTAGAAATATTCTACTTCGGTCTCCTTAGTGCTGGGATTACATGAGCAGGCCAGCACATCCAATATGATGAGAAAGTAGTACAGGTCATCGAATGCACAGGAACACTTTTACTTTAACACATTTTACTTTAAAAACCTTTACGTGGCTAGTATCTTCTTTATTAAACTTAAGAGGAAGCTTATTATTACTGTGTAAAATAGAAATATAATTATCAAAAATTTCCCCCAAGAGAGGGTCTCACTGTGCAGCTCTGGCTGGCCTGAAACTTGCTATGTAAACCAGACTGGCCTTGAACTAGTGGAGACATGCTCCCCAATGCTGGGATTAAAAGTGTGTGCCACTGCAACTACTGAAATACCAAATTTCCTATTTAAGAAAATGTGGTCCAGTGTGGTGACTCTTACCTGCAATCCCACCTCTCAGGGAACAGAAGCAGGAGAAACAGTTCCAGGCTAGCTGGGGCTATAATAGTGAGTTCCAGGCCAGCCAAAATACCCTCTACCTGACCCCGCAAAGAATAACAACAACTATACATGTGCATACAATTTAAGCAAAAGTATAAATGGCCCTTCTGGAAGCTCCTGCTCAGTGCGATGCTGTGATGTCATGACATGATGTCATCTCTGGTTTTTTTTTTTTTTTTTTTTTTTTTTTTTTTTGAGACAGGGTTTCTCTGTGTAGCCCTGGCTGTCCTGGAACTCACTCCATAGACCAGGCTGGCCTCAAACTCAGAAATCTACCTGCCTCCGCCTCCCAAGTGCTGGGATTAAAGGCATGCGCGACCAGTGTCTGGCCCAACATTCATTTGTGAAAACATACACAAATACCCTGTAACTTTCAGTGGTTCTACTGGACTGGAAAGATACAGTGGGCAGTCCTTTGATAGCAGCTTTGAGGATTGCTAGATCTCTAATCTTCCAGGATTCTAACATCTTGCCAAAATTAAACACAACCACCATCAGGCAGCAAAAAAAAAACACAGGCAAGGAAGTTTCTGCCCTCTGCCCTCTGCCCTCCGCAGCAGATGTTGCTTCTTTCTCTATAGGTTTGACATCTTTGACATTACACAACTATTGTCTCCAAGGAAACAGAACCATCATAATAAAGGATCTGCTCTATAAAGCAGAGAAGAAAGCCCTGAAGTAGTCAAATACTACTGAYGTGGGGTAGGCAGCATGCTGTGAACGTTTAAAAATGAACATATTCACCTGCATCAGAATCCAAGTCTTCCTGCAAATCAGTAACCACGTTGACCCCGTCAAGGACTCTATCCTGGCAGGGACCTCAAAAGCACCCTCTCTGCTCCAGGTCCTCCCCTTCCTCATGCCAACTACTCCCAACTACTAGTCAAGAAAGTGTGTGTGTGTGTGGGGGGGGGAGTGTTGCTAGATGAAGTTAATGGGAATGGGAATGCAAAGGTGTAAAGACGGGCCAACAGCATCTGTGCACACTTTTAATACGAAGAGCTCCTTGATGTGTTAAAACAGCAACTATTGAGGGTAGTTGCACCAAGGGCCAAACAGTGAGAGCCACTGAGCAGGCTTTGAGAGCACATGTGACAGAAGGACCACATGATAAAAATGTCTCTGACACAGTCATTCAAGAGTCTCCTCTTATTTCCGGGTCAGTAGTATTAAGTCCCCATTTCTAGTCTCCACCTTGGCTTGTTGAGTCTTACTTGACAGTAGTGTGTTGGTATCCAGAGAACGTTGTACTATTATTATTAATGCTCATCTGATTTCCTACTGCATTGTTCTCCCATACGTGGCTTGCATCATAATGCCGTTCAGCCCAGACCATCAGTTCTCACAGTATGACGTTGACTTCCCGAGTACCTCAATTTTCACTACATATTTGATATGCTAGTCTACGCAAATAGTGCTGAGCTTTCTGACAAAAAAAAAATGAAAGCAAAACAAAATAATAAAAGGTATATAAGAACTTATAAAAAAAATTAGAGAAAGTTGAAATGAATCCCAGACTAAGAACCTAAGTACTTAGCAGAGCCATCCATTGTTTGTTTAAATAACAAACCAGCAGATGGACTGGCTACCATGACTGTTAATATAAATGCTGACTTGAAAAGTAAAACCCCCTAAAATGGATTCACATGGCCAGGGAGATAGCTCAGTGTGTAACGTTCAACTAACGACTGGAATTTGATCTCAGTAAGCCACACACAAACACGGGATTCAGTGATGCAGTCTCTACCACAGCACTCCTACAATGGGAAGTGGAGACAGAAGAAATATTCAGCTAGGCTTTAGTATGCAGCGCACCAGCTACATGAGAAAGCTTGCCTCCACAAGGGGAAGGTGAGATACACACACACACACACACACACACACACACACACACACACACACACACACACCAAAACAAAACACAAATCTCCCTGGGACAGTGTAGTGGATCAGAAAGGAAGGAGGGGACGTGGAAAACTACAGTGTGGGGACTGGGTCCCAGTTCCAGTTTGGGAACTAAGCAGATGATGGGACAGTGCACCTCTGGGGCTTGACCAACTGGTCTGTGTGGAGCAGCTGGTTACCTCTGGGATCTGCCCCTAACTCCATTCTTAGTTCAGTCATACATACCACCCCTACTTCATTGAAAGCTTCAGACAGATAACATATTCTATAAAAACCTAACAACAACTCTTTTCCTAACTACATAATTTAAATGAGAAGTTCCTGGTGCATTCTCTCTTAATATACAGATGTTTCTTTTGTAGTACTTACCACAGTTTGCAAATATACATAACCAGTATTTTGTTTTACTTACAGACTGTTTTCACTCCAGAATTTGTAAGCCTTGTTCTATAGCATACACCTCAGCACATGGATGGGCAGGGTGTGACTTGCTGGAGTCGGTTCTTACCTACCACCATGTACGCCCCAGGGACTGAGTTTGGATCACCACCCTTGGAGGCTAGCACCTTTGCCCGCTGAGTCACACAGATGGCCTGTGAGCGCAGGATCCATAGGCCTTGTCTCACCTCTGTATTTATCTTATTCACACTGCATACTTAAAACCATGACTAACATGGCAGAAGCTCAAGAAATATCTGTTCGGGGGCAGGGTGGAACACACCTGCAGTCCTCCCAAGGCAGGAGGTGGAGGCAGAAGGAAGGATCAAGAAGCTCAAGGCCATCCTTGGCTACACAGAGGTTTAAAGGCCAGCGCAGGCTACAAGAGACCCTGCCTTAAACCTCAGCAACCATGACAAATCTATGAAATAATAAGTCTCTTTTACATCTGATATTTTTATGATTCTACTTAATATTCTGACTTTGAACAACATCTCAGCTAAAACTCTAAAATGCCAAGAAGTGAAAGGCTCACCTGAATTGAATTTTAATGAGGTAAGTGTCTAGACAGGGGGCTAGAAGGGTATCAGGCCACTTTGAGAGGGCAAAAATTCCAGAGTGGGAGAAGTCATGATGATTAAATAAAACTTTCCGAGAATACCTGAACCCTTGGAAACAGCAGCACTGTGTGTATGGGCCGAGCACGACTGGCCAACTATGCCAGCTAAACCATTCTTGTAGCTGGGAGCAGTGTTACACAGCAGTGCTGTGTGACTTTTCCATGAGAAATACACAGAAAACTTATTCACCCTAGACAGGTGACCAAAAAGGATTCTGTTCATGTCCAGGTGAACATGAATTTATGGGAATTATTTGCAAAAGAATGGGTAACTCTTAGGAAACTGCATTCCCCAAAGCCTGACCCCAGCATACTCCAGCACCCCCTAAACTGTTGTGCAGCTGGGGTGGGATTACATGAAGTGAGATGGGGGTGAGCGGATGGAATCTCAGGTAAGGGTCTGCTGTCATCAGTCTTCTCCTAGGAAGGTAACAGGCCTCATCTTCTGGGAGGTCTCAGGAAGTAGTCACACCTGCTCTAATTTCAAGATGATAAAGGCATGTTGCCCCCAGAAGACAGAGTTCCACAGCCGTAATTCCAGAACTCAGGAGGCCATGGCAAGAGGACCATGAGTTTGAGATCAGCCTGGGACACTCAGTGAGAACCTATCTTAAAAACAAAGACAGACAAACCCACACAGCTGCACATACAATTAGGTAAGAAAAAGAAGTGGGACACGCGGAGTATGAAGGAGTAAAACCATTTCAGATGACATAATCTCACGTGTGGAAAACCCTCAAGAACTCACACAAAAGGACTACTAGAGCTGAGTTCATCGCAGCTGCAGGACGCAAGATCAAYGAACAAAACATCAATTGTATTTTCAAATATTAACAGTGAACAAGCGGAAAATAAAATTTAGAAAAACAAATTCATTTACAGTAGCATCAAAATAATAAAACAACCATGGTAAACATAACGGAAGTGTAAGACTTGCATTCTTAAAACTGAAACACACGGTAGGAGTTAAAGACAACCTAAATGAATGGAAAGATGCCTCTCATCCATGAGTTAGAAAACTCCGAAGATGTAAGGTGAAAACCTCCCTGCCGTGACCTGTGGCTGGAACGCTTCCCTAATCAATGCCAGAGCAGCCCTCTTCTGCAGAGCCTAGTGAGCTGATTCCAATAGAAACACAAGGAACGTGGAAAAGCTAACTTTACATCCAAAGGGTCAAAGCTGGATGACATGTAAGGCATGATTTCAGACTTAAACTCATTTCAAGGCCAGTTTGATATCTGTTCAAATGTTCTTTTGATTCTCAGCACCACAAAACACAACAAATGTTCAGAGTTCCCCCTACCCCCGCCAAGTATTCAGGTCAGAGTTAGACACACACATATGTGTCATTGTCTACAGGTCCCAGAGTAGGGTTCATGTAGCAGCAGCACCACACTCAGGGTCTTCACTGTCCCCATTTGTCTTTCCTCACTGGGGAAAAAATACACGGACACACTWATAGGAAGCTGAAGGGTACTGCAGTGTGCAGAGAGAGGAAGTTCACAGCATGTTTTTCCTTTAAAGATGGAAAGTTTGTGATGCAGCCAGTACCTTTTCCCCATGAGTTTGCTTCACTGCCTGTCTCAGCTAGAAATCTGACTTAGGCTTGTAGTCAAGTTACTCACAGTTATCCTCACTGGCCTGGGATTTACAAGAAGCCAGCAAACCCCAGGGATCTGATCAGCTCCACCTCCCCAGTGCTAGGATTAGAAGTACATGCTACGAAGTCTGACTTTTTTATGTGTGTTCTCGGGACCAAACCCAAGTCTGTTCACTCACTGCACACCAAATGATTTACTGATCTCCCTAGTCCCAAAACTATGCGTGTTCCTATATATGTGGCACATGTGTGGGAGGGTGCATGTATGTATACACACAGGGTAGCCAAAGGGTGACCTCAAGACTCACTCTTCAGAGGCCATCACCTTGATTTTGGAGAAAGGTCTCTCACTAACTCAGAACTTGTCAGTTAAACCAGCCTGGCTGCCCAGCAAGCCCCAGGAATCTGCCTGTCTCTGATTCATCAGCACTGCGACTACAAATGTGAACCACCATGCCCAGCCTTTATATATGAATCCTGAAGACGAAACTCTTATCTTCAAACTTGCTGAGCCACCTACCTCTTTCCTCACCCTCTGCCAAACACAATTCTTTCTTAAAAATTATTTATTATTATTTATTTATTTAATATGTGTGTGTACATGCATGCAGATACCCACAGAAGCCTGAAGAGGTCATGGGATTTCCTGGTATAGATATAGATTTACACACACACACACACACACACACACACACGTGTATGTATATACGCAAATATATGCATATATATGTCTACRCATATATCACAGACTAGAGGGAAGTCTCAGTGGTTAAGCTGTTCACTGTGCAGGCTTGATGACTTGATTTTTGCATCCCCAGAACCCACATAAAGACGCTGGAAGCAGCAGCACATGTGTCTTTGATACCAGGGTACTCCTAGCAAGGGATGAGAGGCAGAGACAAGGGAATATCTGGGGGCTCATAAGCCAGCGAGCCTGGCATACATAGTGCGGAACTACAGCAGAACCCTAGGTTAAACATGGTGGAAGGCAAGGACTGACACCTGAGGTTGTCCTGAC
>BDUI01001637.1:19365-34904 GCA_002335545.1 Apodemus speciosus | reverse complement strand
ACACACACACACACACACACACACACACACACACACACACACAAATTATTGAAAAGCTTACCTTGATAATAAAAAGGGAGAAGCTTATCAACACTCATCTTTGCCTCCTTTCTCTCCATCCTTCCTTCCACATCAAGCACAAATGTTGAAGGTTCATCGTGACTCAGATTTATCCAGTTCTTATATCCCTGACATCTGCACCTTTGTTGTCACTACAGGTTCTCTGAGTCAGTGACAATTACCCACAAGGTGTCATCTCAGTTTCTGCACAGACTGGATATAAGCTGCTCTTCTGCATCAAATGTCCTCAACAGGAACTTTACAGCAGCCTCCTCCATAACGCCATGCCAGCTGACACACACCTGCAGGCCTCCGATGTGGTCTCACATGTAAACACTGGATTTACACATTTCTGTACCCGAAAAGTAGGCTCAATATCATGGTAATGTAGAGACCCTCCTCAACTAGGTGAAAATATTTTTTAAACTCACAAAAAATATTTGGAAGAATTGTTAGGACCAAGCGTAGTGGTGCAAATCTTTAATCACAGTGCTTGGGAGGCGGAGACAGGGGATCTTTGTGAGTTCAAGGCCAGCCTGGTCTACATAGTGAGTTCTAGGACAGCCAGAGAAGAAAGCTCATCTCTATTAGCAAATACTTACCATACAGAATATTACCTTTGGCCAAATTTGGGTGCAAAGAGAACACCCAAAACTACCAAAGTCTCAGATATTTGGAAATCAAAAAATTACCTTCATGTTACATCTAAGAAAAAAACTACAAAAAAATTTATTAGCCATCTAAGAACATCATAAACTAGTAACTGGTTTTAATCTTTGTGTTTTCTCTTCTGCACTAAATATCATCATTGCTAGTTCCCAAATTTGTATTTCCAAAGTTCAAACACTCTATGACAACACCCTGGTGTCCAGGAGGTGCAAAAAAGGGCATCGAATTCCCTTGACCTGAGTTATAGATGGTCCTCTGCAAGAGCAACCGTGTCCTTACCTGCTGAGTCATCACCAGCTCCCAGTCCCTTTTATTTTGGAGATAAGGTCTTGCTACATGGTCAAGGATGGCCCTGACTCCACAGTAATCCTTTTCCTCTGCCTCTTTAAGGCTGGGGTTACAACTACAGACCTTAGGAGTAACACTACAGGATGCCCAGCCTTTCTTTGAAAACAATCACTGGAATTTGCTGGGATTGGCCATTGTTTGACCTCTATCTTTATTCTGTGCTTCTGGAAGGCTAATTTTCAACTACCAACTTTAGCCTAGATGCCAGAATTTCATCTCTGTCTTGGCATTCTATATTCTAATATTCCGAATTTATCTTTCAGTAACTTTCTTCCAGTCTGGATTAGGTTTTTTTTTTTTTTTTTTTTTTTTTTTTTTTTTTTTTTTTTTTTTTTTTTGGTTTTTCGAGACAGGGTTTCTCTGTGTAGCCCTGGCTGTCCTGGAACTCACTCTGGAACTCACTCTGTAGACCAGGCTGGCCTCGAACTCAGAAATCCGCCTGCCTCTGCCTCCCAAGTGCTGGGATTACAGGCGTGCGCCACCACGCCCGGCTTGGATTAGGTTTGTAATCTGATATTTATTTCTTCTCAATGAGGTTTCTAGTTCTTTTTCAGTTCATAGATGTTTGGTTTGCTTTCTCTTTATGTTTTCTGTTACTTTCCAGGTTGATGGGTTTTTTTTTTCCCTAAAAAAATTAATTATAACATTTTCCATTTTAACTTACTCCTATTGTTACAAATAAAGGTTATATGTACACATAAGGGAGTTTACCATGTTTTCTTTTACTTCTTATTCATACCAGTTTGCAATATTTTTAACTAAGGAATTTTCCAGGTTGAAGAGACRGCTAAGCAGGTAAAAGCACTGCTCTGCAAACTTGACGACCTGAGCTTTATTTCCAGAGTGCATACAACTCTTGAGCTCACGTGTGCTGGCATGCTCCCCGTAGCATGGAGTAGGCTGGCCCACAGCCTTCCAGCCATGACTTTGTTGTCTCTTGGTTAGGGTATGCTGGGACTAGAAATAGACACTTCCGCTGCTGTCTGGAGGTTTGTATTTGGGTTCCGAGAATCCAATCTTGGTTTTCAGGCTTGCCAGGAAGTGCTTTACCCACTGAGCTATCTCCCCAGTCCTTAAGCATACACACATACCTATTAAATGTATATTCATATATACATATACGCACGCGCGCGCGCGCACACACACACACAAACACACACACACACACACACACACACACCTGCTGCAGTTTGACACCACTGGGGGACTCAGATGTCTCCTTAGTGGGTAAGAGACTACTGCACACTGGTAATTGTCTTGGGCTTGCGGTGGTTTGATTGGGAAAAGGTCTATAGCCTCGTGGGTTTGCATGCTTGGTTCCCAGACGGCGGGGCTGTCCAGGAAGGAGGAAGAGATGTGACCCTCCTGGAGGACGTGTGCCACGTGGGGTGGGCTTTGAGGTTTCAAAGCCGCGCTAGCCTCTGCCTCTCTCTGCTGTGTGCTTGTATATGAGGTGTGAGCTCTCAGCTACTGCTCCAGCCTTATTCCTTCTTTGTCTACCTTCTGCCATGATGGTACGGTCTCTAATCCTCATGAGTTGTAAACACTAGTAAGCTATATCTTCTATAAGTTCCCTTGATTGTGGTATCTCTTTGCAGCAGTAGAAAAGTAACAAAGACAAGGCTGGAGCTGTGAGCTCCAATTTATAAGAAAGATAGAAACTTCTTTGGATGATGGAAATTTCTAAAACCAGATGGTAGTGATGGTTAAAAATGCTATAAATTTAGTAAAAGTAATGTAACTTGCTAATGTAATAAGCAAACTTTATGGTATGTAAATATTATTTACTTATGTATATACTTTACATTTGTTAAGATAACTTATGTGTTTTTAAAATATTTTTTATCTTATTATATGTGTATGGGTGTTTGCCTATATGTCTCTCTGTGCGGAGTACTCAGAGGCCAAAAGCAGGCCTTGGCTCCCCTGAGAGACAGTCATGAGGCTCCATGTATGTGCTGGGAATTAAACTCAGGTTCTCTGGAAGAACAACCAGTTCTCTTAACCAATTGGCCATCTCCCTAGCCCAATTTTATGTGTTTTTAATCTAATTTAAAAAGGAGGAAGAGGAGGAGGAGGAGGAGAGAACTGGGGAAATGACTTAGCTGGCAAAGTGCTTGCTCTGCAAGCATGAGGAACTTAGTGCAGATTCCCGGCCCCCATGGAAAAGCTGAGCACGACGGACAGCACTTTCTGTACCCCAGTGCTGGGGATGGACGAAGACAGGCAGACCCTGGAGTTTTCTGGTCAACCAGTCTAGCTGAACCAATGAGTTCCAGGTTCAACTACAACCTGGTTTCAAATGGGGGGGGGGGTGGGGAGCAGGGAAGAAAGGAAGGGGGCAGACTGGGGACATAGTTGACATAGTTGTATTGCTGAGCGCCTGCCTAGGACAGGTTTGATTCCCATCACTATGTAAACCAGGTATAGTGGTCCATGTCCACAATCCCAGTGCTGGACAGGTAAAGACTCTATGATAGGAGGCTCAGGAAGAACATGGGGCTAGGGAGATGGCTGGTTATGAAAAATACTTGCTATGTATGAGGATTAGAGTTAAAACCTTAGAACTCACATAAAAACCAGGTGGGTATTTGATGGTTCCCCTGTAATCCCAGTGTTTGGAAGGTGAAGACAGTGGATCCCTGGAATAAGCTAGCAAGCTAAGCAACCAGAGCTGGAAAGTTCCTGGTTCAGCAAGAGACCTTGCCTCAGAAACAGAATGGATAGCAGCTGGGGAAGACACTGAAATCAGCCTGACTTCTGCCTGTCTACATGCCTCATTATAGCCTACCTCGACAAGAAAGGTTTCAGTCACTGAGCAATCCTTCTGACTCAGGCTCCACAGTGCTTAGATCACAGGCATGGCTTGTTATTCTTTTCAGTAAAATTTATCTTTATTTTATAAATAATCTAATGACATTTAATTTTTTAAATTTAATCAATCTAAAGATAAATTGTGGCTTATCTTTAAGGTCTGGCGAGACGGCTCAGTTGGCACAATAGCTGCTGAAGCCATGTACACAGCCATGAGCAGTGGTGCACGCCTGCAGTGTCTGGGAGGCAGAGAGACAGGAGGACCCCAAAGCTTGTTGTTAAGTTCGCATGCTCCAGGTTCTGAGAGCAACCTTGTCTCAAACAGTAAGGTAGAAGACTGGTGAGAGGCTTCAGTGGGTGAAGACACATGCTGCCAAGCTTCATGACCTTTTCAATAACCAGTACCCACACAGCAGAGAGAATCAGCTCTCGCTTTACGCTGACCTCCAAAGACCCTCTGTGGCTAGCACGGGAGCCCACACACTCCCTCTGCACACAAAATAAATAAATGTAATAAAAAAGAGTAAGGTAGGACTGGAGAGATGGCTCAGTGGTTTAGAGCACTGACTGCTCTTCCAGAGGTCCTGAGTTCAAATCCCAGCAACCACATGGTGGCTCACAACCATCTGTAATGAGATCTGATGCCCTCTTCTGGTGTGTCTGAAGACAGAGTTTACTTATATATAATAAATGAATAAATCTTTTTTTTTTTTTTTTTTAAAAAAGAATAAGGCAGAGAGTAACTAAAAACACATCCTTGGCCAGGCGGTGGTGGCGCACGCCTGTAATCCCAGCACTTGGGAGGCAGAGGCAGGCGGATTTCTGAGTTCGAGGCCAGCCTGGTCTACAAAGTGAGTTCCAGGACAGCCAGGGCTACACAGAGAAACCCTGTCTCGAAAAAACCAAAAAAAAAACAAAAAAAACAACAAAAAAAAAACAACAACAAAAAAAAACCACATCCCTGGGTCTGACCTTCTGCATTCATATGCATGCACATGTGTACAAGGACTACCTCCTTCAAGTTATCTTTAATGACTTACAAAGAAGAAGGGCAATCCTAGATAGTGGGCCATCGGCTGGCTTCCACTTGTGGGCTGCAGTGTGGCAGCTCTGCTACAAACTCAATGACTTCTAGTTACAGTAGAAGGACATGACCCTTCATTTCTTGTCAGAATATGAAAATAATACAGACACGAAGCAATTCCAGTTGGGCTTGCTCTCTGACAGAAATAAACAGCCACAAACTGAAGTGAAACTGTAAGTAACCTCTAATTAGAGAAATCAGGTTTAAGGATTCTGTGGTTAGATAATTAGACCCTTAGCAAGAACAAATTGCTTGAACTACAACAGCAGGTTTATCAAAGACATCAAGAGCTGCAAGTTGGATGAAAATGTTTTGACCAAAAGACAGACGATTTTTTTCAGAGACTTAGAAGAAAAGTTGCTAGAGTGCTGATAGACTAATTAATTAGTTTTGTTTTGAATACAAGCCCTGAGATTCTAGAAACCTTGTTTACTTGATAGTGTCAACCTCCCCTAATAGGACATAAGGAATTGTGGCTGCCATCTAGTGGAGGCTTTTAGACGGTGTAGGGGCATGACCATTGAGACTTGGAAAATGGAGACATTAAGAGTGAGGAGAAAACAAAAACCTAAAAAGATATGTACTGTGTCATTCATTCATTTATTCTTCAATACATCTAAGTGCTCCCGTGCCCGGGCACTATTTACACACCTAGAATTCAGCAGGGCGTAAGCTGAGGCATTTTGGAACTCTCATTTTTGTGACATAATACAACTTCCTTGAAGAACAGACTTGAAAGTTCTAAGTTACATATGGAATCCTAACTGCTTCCAAGCTGTTTCTATACATTGTCCTTAAAGACTATCCCGGGGTAACTGAGTGACTGGTTACCACCGACTTCAAGAAAGAGAACTGAGGTCTCCACTTCCCTTCAGTCACGTTCCACTGCTGCCTTCCACAGTTTAACCAATCAGGTCGCAACAATCCCCTGGATTCTGAAACTTGCCATTGGTTCATGCTACACTTTAATTGTTGACTGTTCTGTTTCCCAAAGGCTCCTTAGCACTACAGGAAGCAGGAGATGGAAAGAAGACTGAGAAGAAGGGGGGAACTGGACACAAGTCCCAACACCCTTGCTTTTGTTCCTGTCACTCAGCCTCACCGAGACTATACTTGGCTTTTCAACAGGCTGGTGATAGATATGCCGTAAGGGTTGCTGTGAAGGTTAAATAAGCACAAAGCAAGACCTTTGGGAGTCCCCAGTATCAACATCTGACCTTCAAGTCTGTGGACCTGAACAAATCTATGCAAACAATGAGACAGTCAAATATACTTTATTTCATCATTAGCTTAAATTTCTACCCCAAATTCCTACCACGGTTTTTAATTTTTGCTTGTTTATTTTCTGAGCCTGAGTCTTATGTCGCATCGGTTGGCTAAAGCTACATGGAACCTCTGATCCTCCCGCCTTTACCTCGTAAGTGCTGGGATTACAGAAGTATGCCACTACACCTATTATTTCTTGTTATGCAGTAGTGGTAAACCATAAGATTTTGTGTGCTTGTTGTATGTGGTGTGTGTACTTCTCTCTGTGTGTATTCATGCGTGGGGGTGGGTCAGAGGTTGTCTTTCATTGACAATTTTCTACTTTTTAATGTTTTGAGAGGTCTCACTGAACCTGAAGCTCCCAGGTTTGGTCAGACTGGGGAGTCGATAAGCTTCAGGGATCTGCCTGTCACCCAAGCATGGGGATTGTAGGCACAAGTCACTGTATTTGGCTTCTTACAGGTCCTGAGAATCCACACTCAATTCCTCATGTTTGCACTATCAGTTAAGCCATCTCCTTAACACTCCCCACCACGCACAGCTTTTGTTTTGTTTTGTTTTGATTTGTTTTGTTTTGAGACAAGGTGTCTTTGTGTAACAGCACTGGCTGTCCTGGAACTTGCTCTGTAGTCAGGCTGGCCTTGAACTCACACAGATCCACCTGCCTCTGCTTCCTGAGTGCTGGGATTAAAGCGTGCACTGCCACCATCGACTACTATTATTACCACTTCTTCCTCCTCCTCCTTCTCCTCCTTCTCTTCTTTAAAGATGGGATCGCACTCGGTAACCTTGGCTGACTTGGGACTCACTGTGTACATCAGACTGAGTTTGAACTCCGAGATCTTTCTGCTTCTACCTCTCCACTGAGCCTTACATACACCTTTTAAACAAACTCTCACTCTATAACCAAACTGCCCTGGAACTCATGGCAATACCCCTGCCTCAAACTTCTAAGTGCTGGGATTACAGGCATGAGCTACCATACCAATCATGGACAATTTCTTGTTTTATTAATTTTTATTTTATTTTGTGGGCAGGGGAGGGGGAGACACGGCATGGCCCACAAAGTGAAGGTTAGAAGAAACTTGGAAGGAGAACTTCCACCATGTGGGTTCTGAATACCAAACTTAGGTTGTCGGGGTTGGCAGCAAACGCCCCTACCCAATGACCCATCTGTTCAGCCTCTTTGTTTGCTTTTTTAATTAATTTATCATATGTGCATTCATGTGTGCATATGTACACACGTGTACACACACACAGATCAGAAGACAATATTGCATTCTGTTTTCTCCTTCCACTGTTTTGGTTCTGAGAACCAAATGCAAGTCACCAGGCTTGGTGGCGAGTGCAGTTCCCATCTGTGACAGCACCAGCCCGCAACCTTGGAGTTTTAATTTTATTTCTTGCCCTGTAATAGTGGTAAGTTTAGTTTTTTGTTTTGTTTTGTTATTTTTAACAGAGTCTCAGGTTRGCCTGGAACACACAGCAAACCTTCTGTCAGAGTGCTAGGGATGAAGGTGTGAATCCCCATATCCACCTAACTGTATTTATTTGAGCACATGTGTATATGTTTGCATATGTTCATATGTGTATGGGTACACACATGCGTGTGTTGATGGAGCTCCAAGTGGATGTCAGGTGTCTTCCTTGGTCACTCTTGTTGAGGCATGGAGCTCAGAACCCCACAACTCCAGCTTCTCTAGCTAGCCACCTTGCCGGGCACCCTGCCGGGCTCCTGATGCTGGGATTACAGGCAGGTACTAAGCCTGCCTGGCTTTTACATGGGATCGGAGGATCCGGATTCTGGTCACTGAGCCATCTCCCCAGCCTTAAACCTACGGTGTCTACTGTCTTTATGGCATCTACCTCCATGACCACAACAGTGCATAGCACTACAGTTTCTCGCCCGCTGTGTGGCTGGCATTTCTCAAGGTGGCCTCTCCTCTTGCATTCTAGTCCTGCTYCTTATCTCAGCACGACAGACAGTGGGGCTTTTGTTTTCTACCTTTAAAATTTTTTAACGGAAAACTTGATAAGGCTTCCTATCTACAAATCTTCAATTCAGGATAATGCCCATCAGCGTGCAGCAGCCCA
Source organism: Apodemus speciosus (assembly GCA_002335545.1). Taxonomy (NCBI): domain Eukaryota; kingdom Metazoa; phylum Chordata; class Mammalia; order Rodentia; family Muridae; genus Apodemus; species Apodemus speciosus. Next base: position 26,569 of record BDUI01001637.1, on the reverse strand, counting down.
CGCCTCTTTGGCAACCCACGGGGAGCACCAGGGCTCTGGTCTAATGCCTTTTCTGCCAGGACACCCGCCCTCCACAGTAATCCCTCGTCATCTTTGGCTTCATTGTAAATGTCATTTTTCATGAGTGCATTTCCTAGGTTGGCACCAAGATAAAGACAGACCATAAGGTAAAGTCATCTTGTTACAGAATTAGTTTGCATATTAGGCCAAATATGAGACATTATTTTCCAAAGATTCAGAGTAAATAGGATGGTTATTCTGAATACAATGGAACAATTGTGAAACTGATCAGAAACCATGAAACTGGTTCATCAAGAAATTCTCAGGAGAGTTAAAGAAATCCCTAAGCCCCTTGGTATTTAGTTCAAAGAATGCCACAGGCACACGGCTGAAGAGTACTTAACACAGGATGCTATTCTTTCAGTACAATTTCAGACATCTTTAAAAGACATTTATCTAGTTGGCAAGATGACGTGCCCTGGGATACAAATGGTGAAAGAAGAGAAGTGACTTCCAAAAGTTATCTTCTGACCTCCACACGGCATAGGAATAGCACACACGCACACACACCCTCCACACACAATAAGGAAGTAAATAAGACCTGACACCAGGTACATGGTACAAAATTTAAATCCAATTATGAACTGACATGTCAAATTAGGCAAAGGGTACTTTACCTTTCGTTTCCTGAAGGGGAGGCACTCACATCTGTCTATTGCTTATCTTCTGCACATGCTGCATGTGCTCACACAGATCACATAGTTTTGAAATTTGGATAACTGGTAAGGGTATACTGGTCCCTCTGTAAAAGTTCTACTGTAACCAGAGATTCTAGGCAAAAGCCGAGGTTCTGGTAGCCACAACTGACCAGGCATGACCGCCTGTCCCAATAAACTGATTCAAGTGACAAGAGATGGTGAAAATCGAGATGAATTCAAACGGACACATTAGGAAGAGAAGAGATGTCAGTGACCGAGGCTGGAGAAATGGACCAGAGGGTAAGAGCACGTGGCGCTCCTACAAAGCACCAGGGTCCGATTCCCAGAACCTGCTCGGTAGCGCACAGGACCTAAGTCTAGTTTCAGGGGTACTAAAGAGGTTAATGAGAACCTTGGTCTTCAAACCTAAGAAAGAAGAAGTTGAGATAATGATGAACAAAATGGATAAAGGACAGGAAAAGTCACCTTTAGTGGCTGCTTGACAGAGATGCTTCAGAAAATGTCTAAGAAAGACAGAAGGAAACCCTAAAAGCTTTCCTGCTCTAATAATGATGGCTCTGGAAGGTTCCATTCATAAATATGAAATGCATCAGCAAGAATGTGACTAGTGAGGAACTGCCACAAACAGTATAGGAGGCTGATGGAGATGGAGAGGTTAGGAAGCAAGAGTTCCTGGGCCTCATGAAAACGACCAGCCTCACTCGGGGCTTAGTGTCTCCATGTCGACCACACACATTCCTGACGAGATCTAATATCTGTGAAATCCAACCTCTGAGAACACAAATCCACTTCAGCTACAGCTATCCATCTCTTTTAGCCTTTCATTCTTTGTAAAATCATCTACTAATTACTTTAACTATAGGGAGCTAAGCAAGAGTGCATTAGAATGGACAGAAGAGGTCTTTTGATGCTATGTCTGGTTGTGTTTTCAAGACAAGGTTTCTCTGTGTAGCCCCGGCTGTCCTAGAACTCACTCTGCAGACCAGGCTGGCCTTGAGCTCAGAGCCACCTGCCTCTGCTTCCTAGGGGCTGGGCTCAAAGGTGTGCACCTCCACTGCTCCAGCCGGAAGAGGTCTTAAAGTCTACCTGTGAAATATTCTTATATCCTATTTGTTATGCATTTCCACAGAAGTGCAGACACAAAAGGTTTTGTTTATTTACTTATGGGGGGAGTAGGAGATGAGATGAGAGAGATGCATATGTGCAGGTCATATATGTGGAGGGCAAAGGGCAACTTGTCAGACYTGGTTCTCTGCTTCTACAGTGGTACAGTTAGGAATCAAACTCAGGTTGTCAGGTTTAGTGGCAAGTACCTTCACCTGCTGAGCTATTTTGGTTGTTCTTCAATAGCTCCTGCTTTTAGTTGAGTAATCTGAGTAAATTTTTTAAAAAGCTGTTACTGAAATTATTATTTGGGTGTTTGTTGGTGTGTATGTGTGTTTATGTTCATGTAGAGATCAAAGGTCRATACTGGTTTTTGTTCTTGTTTGAGACAGGGTCTCTCAATGGGGCGTGGAGCTTGCCAATTAGGCTGTCTTGTTCTCTCTAGCATAGAATTTCAGGTGTGCAGCACCATACTCAGTGTTTTAACATGGCCTCTGGAACTCAAACTCAGGTCCACAAGCTTGCAGAATAAGCACACTAGCAATTGAGCCAACCCTCCAGCTCCATTTTTCTCTGGTAAACACATTAGGGTCAAGGGAAATGGCCCTGTTGGTCAAACACTTGCCATGTACATGTGAGAACCTGAGTTTGGATCCCCAGTACTTATGGAAAAATCTGGGTGTGGCAGCCCACGTTTGTAATTCTAGAGGTGGTGGGGACAAGTGGCTCACTGAAGCTCATTGGCTAGTTAGTCTAGCAAAATGGATGTGCCCCAGGGAGAGAGACCTTGTATTAAAACTTAATAATGCAGAAATTGACTGAGAAAGACATTCAACATTGACCTCTGCTTTCCACATCCATCCATACACACACATACACACACACACACACACACACACACACACACACACACACACACAGAGGAATAAGACACATATATATACCATTTAAAAATGTTTTTTAAATAAGCACACACTCTGAAATCTGGCTATATAGTAATGCTGTTTTGTCTTAAAGCCTTTCTTACTTATCAAAAAGAGAAAGGAAAAAAATTAATGAGAAAAATTAAAGTCCAGATTCACTCGTAAACAGTGCCAAACTCTAACAGAATATTACCAGGCAAAATTCAACTGTGCTTTGCATAACCAACTTAGGTTTGTTCCAGGGAGGAAAGAGTGACTTTTAAAAATAGGCCTGGGAATGTAGCCCAGTGGTAGAGTGCTTGCCTCATATGTGGGAGGCTCTGGATTTAATCCCTAGCATCATAAACACACAGATAACTCCAACTAACATAATTCACCACATCAACTAATGAGGAAAAGGAAAATCATACAATCATCTGTTCATTACGAAAATAAAGCATTCTTTGAAAATAGAAATCAAAAGGAAGCTGATTAACTTGATTAAATCTATAAAACCAAGTTCATCTCTACTACGTGACAGCTACTAGTCTCTTCCTTGAGATTACTGTAACACAAGAACGCCTATTACACGCCTTCTATTCCGTATTGTATGAGGGATTCCAGTCATCATTGTAAAACCTTTTGCTCTCCGAAAACCACAATTAATTCTGAAAGTCTAAAGGTAGAAACAAAGTCACCATAATTTGAATAATTTATAGAAAATTCTAAACAAATTGAATACAAATTGTTAGAAGCAATGAGCCTGTTAAGAAAGGTAAGTACAAGCCGGGCAGTGGTGGGGCGCGCCTTTAATCCCAGCGGTTGGGAGGCAGAGGCAGGTGGATTTCTGAGTTTGAGGCCAGCCTGGTCTACAGAGTAAGCTCCAGGACAGCCAGGGCTACACAGAGAAACCCTGTCTTGAAAAAACCAAAAAAATTAAAAAAAAAAAAAAAAGGTAAGTACGCAATACACTAAAATGCAAAAGCCAATAATATTTCCATACACTACAACCAACAGCCAAGAAACAGTTCAAAAAAGAGCCCACTGGCATGATAAGACATTTCCCAAATTCACAAGAGTTACACACTTACAGCAGTAGGATTTTATGAAATACTAAATATGTCTTGAGAATTTTGTAGGAACAAAGTCACATTTGTAACTTCAACAAAATATGCYGATTCCATAGGCGGCAATCCAGTCAGGTGTGCACTCTGATCCCTGTACTCAGAAGGCTAAGGCTAGCTCGGGCCAAGAGAGAGCTTAAGGTCAGGCTGGGCTATACAGTGAGATGCTGTCTCAATAAAAATGCAACAATGAAACCAATCTAACAAATGTAACACCTTTTCTAGCTCCAACTCTAAACTTTATTTAAAGACATTTAACTGAATGTGAAGAAGAGACCACGTTTGTGAAATAGAAAATTTAGTATTGTAGAAATGTCAGTTCTCTCAAGATTGATCTTTGGGTTCAATAAATCAGTAAAATCCCCCAAAAATGTCATGAATCCAATAAGCTGACTCCAAAATTTGTAAGAAAGTGGAGAAAATAAGACTAAAAAAAAAAAAAAACCAAAAAACTCAGACACTCCTGAAAAATATCACTAAGTCTCTATGGTAACTGAAATAAGTGATTTGGGCAAAGGGATAGCCAGTTTGGCCAAAGAACAGAATAAAAATCCCAGAAATCAATCTGTGTACATTTGGAAATAAGGTTTTCCCTGTTTRTGCAGTATCAGAGGTTGAACCCAGAGCCTGTGTATGTAAAGTGATCACTGGACTCTGGACATTCTAATTTTGACAATGACAGCACAAATAACAGGCCATAAGTGAAACGATGTATTAGCTATTAGTACCCCCCCCCACAAAAAAAGGAATTTGGAAACAAGTTATTGTTCAAATGCAGACTGGTGTGTGTGTGTGTGTGTGTGTGTGTGTGTGTGTGTGTGTGTGATTCCACATCACACCACACAACAAAAAGTCACTTTATATGACCTGACAACATGTAGAAGAGACGTCAGTGTACTGACGAGTAAGTGATCTCAGCTGCTGCACGGGGCTGCCTTTTGTCATTTCATGCCCTTAAATTGGAACAGATAAAATCCAATAGATTTTCATTCCCATGCCACATAAATAAGTTAAGTGCCCTGGTGTGTCACTGCCAGAGAAGACATGGCGGCCACAGTGAAGGACGGGACGGACACACACGCAGTGGCAGACCGCCCAGTTCCATACCACCATGGTCGTTCTTTGGGGTGCTCGAGTTTCTGGAGGCTGCTATGGCATTCCGACTTGAGGAGCGCAGGGCAGTACACACAGACATTTATGATGGTCTGAAGAAATCAGCACTTGAAGTCAGAGTTCCCATCAGAAATCACATCAGCACAGCCCATGCAGGTGTATACTTACACTATATGTGCAAGGTCAAGTGGTTTCTCTGGTTGCTCAGGAAAAACAGGATGTGGGGGTTCTCTGGAGGGTACACATCCCAAAGATTTACTAATTGCATGGCTCAGCTTCTTTGCAGGGGATTTCTGTGTCAAAGGAGAAAATAAGGAAATGAGACCTTTCAGAAGAGCTCAGTGACAAGAGTGTGGGAAACATCTTTTCAAGCACCAATCAGATTTCGCCATGGTCAGGTTCCTGGGCCTTGCAGAAAGGAAGCAGCAGTGCTCTCGACACCTTCTCTGACTTCTTCATTCCTATAGTTCCTCCCTTCTACCAGAGAGTCATAACATCAAGGTGTGGGGCTAAAGACACATGTTCAACTTCCTGTGGACATCTCTACACACTGGGAATTCCCCTTTCATAAACTTCTGGGTCATTTCTGGTTAAGATATTAGGTGATTCCCTAATGGAATTTTTTTGATGGTACAATACAAAAAGACCAAAACAATGCGGAGAGCACACAGATTGTGTATGTTGGCAAATCAATGGCCTAAGCTATACCCTAAATGCTAGACTATGCCCAAGGCAGACCCGGCACTGTGGTGCAAGCCTGTCATCCCAGCACTGAGGAGGTGGAGGCATCAGGCTCCAGAGCTCAAAGTCATCTATAACTACCCAGTGAATCTGATGCCAGCCTGGGCTGTGTACGTCCCTGCCTTGAAACTCAGGGGAAAAGGGAGGACGAGCATCTGGCATTACAGGTCGATGTGTACAAATGGATTCAAATAACTATAAGTCCATATACAAGCAGCCAGCATTAGACTCGTCAGGATAAATGATGACGTATACAAGGTTTAAAAAAAAAGTTGGAATTCTAGTAATTTCCCTGGAAAGCAGAAACGTCAGTTCTCAAGGAAGGTGGTTCATTAAAACTGTAAACAACTATTTTATATAAAAGATGTCCGCACACTGAGCAATGTCCACACTCACACTACAGCCCCACTCAGCCTGCCTCCTGAATTTTTTTTTAAAAGATGGAAAATAAACCCAGGGTTTCATGCTTCTGAGTTACATACACGTACCACCTCTGAAAATCCCAGAGATGCTCTTTCTTCGCACTGTATCACTGGATGCTATCCATCCAATTCCCTTTAAGTAACACTGCTATCTGAGATTTTGGCAGGATATTAATGAAAAAAATAAGTTTGAMTATTTAAGTCTGCCRTCTATGYGATTTATTATGAAATACAACACTTAGGTTAGAAAGCACAGCCTGTAGCAGCCATGTGTCTCATCAATACTGCATCCCCACTTATTATTTATTAGGCAGTACCCACTACGGAGCCCAGACTGGCCTGCAACTTGCAATCTTGCTGCCTCAGCCTCAAATGTTGGGCTTATGGGTAGTCATCACCATTAAACTTTTATATTCTGCTTGCTGTAGTATTTTAACAACGTATAAACACAAATCTGCTTTCCATCGAGACCACACAGGCAGAATCAAATTACATACGGCAAACCCCAGCAGGAATGCTGAACTCACCCCCAGCTGCTCTCTCTACTTCTTTCCCTTTGCCCAACAAGCAGCTACGACGTGACGCAGACTCTCCCCTCTAACCCACCATGTTCCTAGACAGCAAGACCCTCTCACTAAGTGACTCTCACAGGCTGACAAGCTAAGAGTTAAGGAAGTCAGGTAGAGGTGGTGCACGCCTTTAATCCCAGCCCTCAGGGTCAATGTTAAGGCAGGTAGATCTCTAAGTTTGAGGTCAGCCTGGTCTACAGAGCAAGCTCCAGGATAGCCAGGGCTTCACAGAAAGCCTGTCTTGGGCAAAAAACCAAACCAAACCAAACCAAACCAAACCACCCAAAAAAAACAGTAAAGAAATGCCGCCATGTTCCACATGAGCACATGCATTCCCAGCCTGCATCTCTTATGCCCCTCCCCCTCCACGGAGCACAGCAATGCACATCATGTCCYGTAGGTCTAAAGACCTGGTACAAGCCTTTTTCCAGGTCTGTCCTTTCCCACCAGCCTTACATAAGTGTCCTAAGTTGCTGGAGTACCTTTCCTCTGTGAAGATTTTCTCAGTGC
>BDUI01001636.1:119692-151729 GCA_002335545.1 Apodemus speciosus | reverse complement strand
TTTAGATAGGAAGTTACAATGTCTGTAGGGCATCTGCTTGGAGATGTAGAAGAGGCAGGGCATCAGCTAAGACTGGTGGCAACCACAGACAGTCCTGAAAGCCAGGACTGCCATATACTGTGATGGAAAGCCTGACTGGGGTCCCTAGCCAGCACCTCTGAAGATGACWCCAACCCTATAAATAGTCAGGTCCTGCGTATTATTTTCCTGTGTAKTCCGAGTAACATAACCCGAGAAGGTTTTATGACAGCCTCTAAATGTGTAAGGAACGCTCCCATCACCCCATCACTCAAGAAGAGTGTCAAACTGATAGGATGTACARATGAACAAACCTAGTCTAGAACTAAATCAGACCCCTAACAAACACAACAGAATACATGTTGTTTATGACATATAGAACATCCAGTGAAGAAGATTCAGGAGCTCAACGTAGTGGGGGGCACTCTTGATAACGTTTGTGTTTTATTTTGTTTTGAGACAGCGTCTCGCTATGTAGCCCTGACGGGCCTAGAACTAACAATGTAGACCAAACTGACCTGGAAGTCACAGAAATCGGCCTGCCTCCTCCTCCTCCTAAGTCCTATTAAAGGTGTAGATCACAAGGCCCCTGACAAGTTTTAAAAACAGAAGCCATCCAAATTTTACTCTTGACTAATTAAATCACATCAGTAGCAGAAACCCCCTCAATAGTCGTATATTGACGACATGCCTGTGGGGKTGCGRGGTGAGCAAAATTAAACTCAAACCACGAGACAAAGTGAAATTGCAGCTCGAGTTGTGGAGGATGCATCTTAACCAAAACGTAAAGAGAAAACGTAAGTTTTAAATGCTTACTTAAACACAACAAGCAAACAAACGAAACCAAACTTCACGGGTTTGGGATGTAGTTCTGCTAAAGGAATATTAAGCATGCCAGGCTAAAGCATTGTGGTAGCACAGGTCCGTAACCTCTGAACTTGGGAGATCGGGGCAGGGGGTCAGGAAGACAAGAGCATCCTTGGCTACATCGTGAGTTCATGGTCTAGGTATATAATGTCCGTTCTTAAAAAAAAAAAAAAGCAAAACTGTTAATGTTAGGAATATCGGGATAGAGGGAACATCCTACAAAACCACTCCGAAAGTCACCCTTGGAGTGAAATTATGTTTTTCATTAAGTAGATTGAGCAGAAATGCCCGCCCTAGCTTCAGGCCGCCCTCATCCGGCACAAGGCTCCACCCTCTCTTCCAGACACTGCGCATGCCAGGCCTCTCGTCACCCACGAGGAACTCCGCGCTCCCTCACGTGCTAACCGCCAACCTCTCGTTGCTAACGGTCGCGCCTCATGGAATATACAAGGACCCTATTGGCTGAGTTCTATGATGGGCAGGCGCAGGCGCAGACACAACCACCCCATTGGCTGGRGTTCTAGAGGCGCATGCGTGCTGGCCTATGGGCGGGGCTGTGGCATGCGAGGGCCCGAGAAGCCGGGGGCGGAGGTGGAGGCCGAGTGGATGCCATGCTGCGCCTCGCAGCCAAGCTGGTGTCCTTCTTCTGGAGGCGGGAGGACATCCCTGAGGAGGAGGTCAGGCAACCGGGGCGGGAGCTGTCGGAAGGTAAGGGTGCATGGAGCATGTCACAGGAAGCCCTCGGCTGGCCTGTGAGGTGGGGCAAGGTTCAGGCGCTCCCTTCCTTCGGTGGTTCGAGAACAGGCTTTGGAAGCTTAGGTTTGGCCCTCGCTTCTTTCGCAAACCCAAACGGGGCTGTATCTCTCCGTTGTTTTCTCAGAGAAAAGGGTGCGCGATTTTGCACGTGTGCTTTGTTACTCTTGGGCCAGCGCCATGGCTTCCTCCGTCTCCCTTACCTTCGTTGTGCATGATTGTGTGCTACACGCGGTCACGAGATATCGCTGCCCCTCTCGGCCTGGTTTTGGTCCCCACTGAGCTCTCAGGGGTCTGGAAACCATCATCCTACTACTTCAAGTTGTCCTTTCCAAAAGCAATGAAGTCATTCTCCTTGGATTCTTTATCACCCCCCGCCCCAGGCTTCTAATTCTGGCGTTTCTGAAGTAGCAACAAAAATAGTTCTATGGTTGGGGGTTACCACAACGGGAGTGGGGGGAGCTGTATTAAAGGATCATAGCGTTAGGAAGGCTGAGAACCGCTGTAAAGAATAGTGGCTTYCAGTAACAGCTTGAGCCCTGGGTTTCTCTCCCGAGTTACCAGGTTACCCCTCCCTGGAGCTCAGATCCATGCTCGCCGTCTTTCTTTCTAGTTTTCCTTTTGCGCGAGCTGGTGGCTCCCTGTTGATTTCTCCGTCCTTTAAAAAGAGTGAAATTCCCTACAAGAGAAGCTAGAAATAACATTTAAAAAATGAAGGTGTTGAACCCGGCAATGGTAAAGGAAAGGCCTTTTGTATTTAGACGTGCTMATTTCTATAACAAAATATAGCCCAGGGAAAATAATGGCCTACGGCCAAAGCAGTGGTTGTCAACCTGTGGGTCGTGACCCCTGCAGGGGTCACGTATCAGCAATTTACATTTTGATTTGTAACAGTAGCAAAACTACAGATGTGAAGTAGCAAAAATAATTTTATGGTTGAGGGTCACTGCAACATTAGGAACTATATTAAAGGGTCCCTGCATTAGGAAGGTTGAGAACCACTGTAAAAGATAGTGGCTTTCAGCAACAGCTTGAGTTCCAATTCCATGATGTTGTGTCACGTGACCAGGATACTGGAAATTTCGCCAATGAGAGGTTGCAGGAAAGGTGTGACGAGGACTCAGAGATGGTGTCTGCAGCTCCAGTTCGTGATAGATCACCGAATGTCCAAGTTTCTATACTTTCTTGGAGTAGATAGACAGACTTTTCTCTACCCCCAGTATTGTGTTTGGAACCTTCTTAAGGCTGTGGCTTTGATGGTGATGACTCCTCAGGTGCCTGTATACGCCTCACAGTGTCCGGAGTCCCCTAGCCTGTGCATCCCCTCAGAAGTCTACACGTCACACATATATTTAACCGTCTAACAGTTGTCACGTAGAGATAGCTACCATGTTCAGGGCTACACATGATAGAAGAGGTAGCATCAAACCAGCCAGTCAGGCTTGGGAGTCAAAGCTCTCCCCACCATGTTCACTACCCTCAGAACCTAGGATTCTGTTTTAAAGTCCTTCTTCTAAGCATATCTCAGTGGCAGCTTCTCTAGGTCAGCCTGTTAAGTTCCTGCCCCTATGAAGGCCAACACTTTGCGTTTTCTCCTGTAGAGTTTAATTGTAGTGGGATTTGGGATTCCCCCTTGAGATGTGTGTGTGTGTGTGTGTGTGTGTGTGTGTGTGTGTGTGTGTATGAGAGAGAGAGAGAGAGGATGAATGAATGAATGAATGACAGAATGAGAATATCACATGTAAGGGTACCTTCTGGTACACTACCTCAGCAGCTATAGATGGTTGTGACCCCCTCCCATGGTCTCTGGGAACTGAACTTGGGTCCTCTGGAGGAACAGCAAGCACTCTGCAGCACTAAGCAGTTCTCTCTGACCCTAGGATTATTATTTATTATTAATACAACCCCTGTGCTCATTTGTCTCAGGTGACACCAGGTTGAAAACTGTGCAGGGCGTTGTGACAAGGTACTGCAGTGATTATGGCATGATTGACGACTTGATCTACTTCTCCAATGATGCTGTGACTAGCAAGGTGCTTCTGAACGTTGGACAGGAAGTTATTGCTGTGGTTGAAGAAAACAAAGTGTCAAATGGACTGAAAGCGATCAGAGTAAGTCCTAGTTTGTAAGGATAGTCATTCCTCACCATGAGTCACCACATTTGTTAACTTCTCTGGCATGTCCTAGCCAAAGAGAGCATAGTGAAGTGTGCCTGTGAGTGAGGAGGGGAGCTTTATTCATTCTAGTGATTCCCACTTTTAAAAAACAAGTGATGATAATTGTAAATAGTAGACTCATAGACATTTGTAATTCAGAAAGCAAACTTTTCCTATAAGTTTATGCTATGGCATATACTCGTTAATAGTTTTTTTATTCTCTAGTGTTTTTAAAACATTGTTTGCAGTTATAAAGATTRGCTGAGTGAGGTAGCACACACAAGATGTCTGTGACTTCTAGGCCTACATGGTCTACATACTGAGTTCCACGGCTTCATAGTGAGACCCATCTCAAAAATAAAAGTGTAAAGCTAGACTCTGTTATTTGATTAGCAAAGATGGTCAGTGGCTTCTATTTAGTAATTTACTTTTTCATATAAAAATAGTTCTTCAGTAATATAAGTTCTTAGAGGTAGAATTATAGATAAAATTAAAATGATCAAATTATTATTGAATTAATAGTTAATAACATTGCATCAGCTTCTTTCCATGGATGTTAGGATCTGTATTCTGAACCTCATGGTAGCCCTGCAGGAGCTCTTGGCTCCTGAGTTACTGTTCAGCACTCAACAATCAGCTTTGACTTTTTTACATTRTTTCATTTTATATAGTTACATGTTAAAGTTTTTTCATTTCAGTCTGTCTCTTTGACTGTTGGTTCTTAAGTATTCTATTAAAAAAATWGAATCTTGTTATATAGCATAAAGTAGTCTTGAGTTTCACAATCTTCTGCCTTAGCTACCCAAATGCCAGTTTTAAGGTATGCACTATCATGTCACATTCTTTTAGAAGCTTAATTTTGTATTCTTTATTGATAATACATAGAAACAAAACAAATTGTCGTATGCCTAATACTTGCCAAATTCAGTTATTAGCTTTAGCCATTTGTGGGCTATTTTAGAATGTAAAATCTTTAGGAACTTATATATACAGGATCAAGCCATTTGTTAATGACAGTTTTAGTCATTTCTAGTTTGGATGCCTTTGGCTCCCTTTACCTAACTGCTTTGCTGAGGACCCTGAACACACTGTTGAATGGGGAAAGGAGACTGGCACCCTGGCCTGTTTTCTGAGCCGCAGAGGAGAAGCCCTTCCCTTTCAGCACTGGGCTGGTGATAACCATGGATTTTCATTTACAGTCTCCACTATCCCGGAGAAGTTTTCTTTGTATTCCTTCTCTCTTGTTTATATTGTGAAGGACTGTTGGAACATTGTGAGGTTTTTGGGGGAGGCAGGGGAGATAAAAGGTGGATGCCACCATGCCCAACCTGGAAACTTTAAAGATACAATTACTGTGGCATCTATTTATTGCTTAGTGACAATTTTCATAATGACATTAGAAATTTTTTAGTGCTTTAAAAAAATGTGTGTGTGGGTGTTTTGCCTGCAGGTATGTCTGAGTACCTTGTGTGTGTGCATGAAAAGGCCAGAAGGAGGCATCAGATCCCCGGGAACTAGGGTTGCAGATGATCCGTGGGTTGCTATGTAGATGCTGGGAATTAAATCCAGCTCCTCTGAAAGACCCAGCAGTGCTCTTAACTGCTGAACAATCTCTGAAGCCCAAAGATATTTTTATACAAGTATACTTAGATTCCTTCCTTCCTTCCTTCCTTCCTTCCTTCCTTCCTTCCTTCCTTCCTTATCCCAGAAGGTTTGAATTTTATCAAATGATTTTTATGTGTCAGTGGAAATACATGACCGTTTCATTCTATCAATGTGATATGTTGACTGAATTTAAAATTTTAACTACTTCTGCATTTGTTTGTGATATATGCTCCTTATAATATGCTGCTACATTCAGTTTAATATTTTCTTGAATATTTTTATATTTATTCAGAAAAGATTGCTATACAGCTCTGTCTCCAAAAATATGTTAGTTAAATTCTGCCTTCCATGGTGGTGGAATTACAGGTGAGCCTTTTAAGAAGTGGCTGGCCTGTAAGAACTCAGGAGTGGGATTCATGTCYTTTTAAAGGACAAGCCAGAGAGCCCCTGAGAGATTCCTTCAGGAGCTAGAGGGACAGCTCAGTGGTTAAGAATGCTGGTTGCTCCTGTTTGTGACCAGCATCCACATCATCTTTAGCATCCACGTCATCTGACTCAGCCACCTTTTAGTCCAGCAGATCAGATACTGTCTTCTAACTCACATGCACACACAGGAATAAAAACCAAAAGGACTTTTTTTTTTCTTTGAGACAGTATTACTGTGTAGACCTGGTTGCTGACTTCTGATAGAGACCCACCCCTCTGTATCTTGGGTGCTTTTTAACTCTTTAAAAACTCAACCCCTTTAGAAGACACTCATTGTGAATCAGAAAGCAAATCTTCACCATTCAACTGCCATACCTAGTCTTGAACTGCCCAGTTCAGGATTGGGATATTGCCTATAATCTGTTCTTCTTATTCTTTTTTATAACAGTGTAAAGAGCCATTCTTTTGTCTTACAGGTAGAAGCTGTCTCTGACAAATGGGAAGATGATAACAAAAACTCTAGCAAAGGGTTGTCAGACTCCAGCCCCAGAGTGCTGATTGGCTGTGTGACTTCCATGTTGGAAGGTGCTGGCTATATCAGCCAGACTACATACTTCTCTCTGGAGAGTGTGTGTGAAGGTAGCTAGATGGATTTCTGTTTCATATTTAAATTAACTTTTCCATCTTAAGTAGTTTTTATAAATTAAGTTTAGTTGCCTACATGTGTTATTGAAAGAGTCATGTTTARGAGTGGCTGCCAGGTGTTTGCCTCACACAGGATTCTTGAATGTTGAGTGGGCTTTGCATTGGAGGTCACTGTTTAARTGCTTGTTTTGTATTTATCTGTCAAACATATTGATTGATCACCAAATTGCTAATATAAGAATGGTGTGTTTGTCTAAAGCAGTGATTCTCAACCTTCCTAATGTTGCAGTCCTTTAATACAGTTCCTTATGTTATGACTACCCCAAACCACAAAATTAATTTCATTGCTACTTCTTAACTGTAATTTTGCTACTGTTATGAATTGTAATGTAAATATTTTAGTAGATGGAGGTTTATCAAGGGAGTTGAGACCCACAGGTTGAGAACCACTGGGAAATGTCCTTTCTTTTTGTTTATTAAGACAAGGTTTCACACTATAGGCCAAGCTAGAACTTGCAGTGACCTTCCTACTTCTGTCTCTTGAGTGCTTGATCTGATTACAGGTCTAAGCCACTGCACCTGGCTTAAGAACAGCTCTTTCTAAGATACTTCACGTGTGTTAAAGTAAGACTTGGATCACCTTGCATTTCCCCAAGATTATATATCCAAATTTTCTAGCCAAACTAAAATTTAACTTTTATATTTAAAGAAATAATTTGCTTATGTCATTTGCTAAGTTTAATTTGGTATGTTTGCTGTTTATCTTCTCTCTCTAGTAGTGAATACTGTGCTAGTCATTGGAGACAAGAACAGTTGAGTCAGCTCTTCCTCCTGGCAAAGTGCTGTACACACTGCAGACAGGAAGGGAATTGCTGCTGGATTGTATGGCCCTGGGCTACATGTCAAAAGACAACTATCAGCCACCCTATAGCCGGGGCGCAGGGGCAGGGGGCTCAGCCAACCAGGAAGCAAACCGCGGGGTGCCAAAATGAAATTGACAGGTAGCTGTTGGGGATTTTGAAACCTGTATTTTCGGAGGAACTCTCAGCCCTGGTAGAAGGTTGCCTCTGACTATCTAGACCTTAGCGGTGCCGGCTGGAAGCCATTCCCAGGGAGCAACTCTCAGYCCTGGTAGAAGGTTACCTGTGACTGTCTAGACCCCTCAGCCCTGCCAGCTGGAAGCCATTCCCAGGGCAGCCTTGACAGAGAGAAAAGGCAGATGGTATATCACACTGCAACTGTGTCATGGGAGCCTTTCTGGAATAGTATTCTGACACCAGTAGTAGTGTAAGACAGGATATGCCATCAGTCCACTGAAACCAGAATAATTCCTGAAAGGCCTTGGCATCAGGTCCAGTTTATATTTTCATTTTATACTCTAAAACCACAAGGTTGGGGAGAGGGGCAAGTAATTGTGATCTTACATACGTGTACATGCAGTCACCCAGTTGTTAAGGGCAATGACTGATTGCTTCAACTGTTTCTCCAGATCCTTCTGTACCAAATGAACTCATGTTTAGAAATGGGCAGTAGGGCTGGAGAGATGGCTCAGAGGTTAAGAGCACTGACTGATCTTCGGAAGGTCCTGAGTTCAAATCCCAGTAACCACATGGTGGCTCACAACCATCTGTAATGGGGATCTGATGCCCTCTTCTGGTGTGTCTGAAGACAGTCACAGTACTTACAAACTTAAAATAAATAAATCTTTTTTAAAAATTAGAAATGGGCAGTAGAAATGGTACTTAAGTAAATCACCAAATAAATCACCAAGTCAGCATCTAATAATTGGTCCTTTGTACTTCACTACTTCACTAGAGGTACAAAGGGTTAACCTGAGGAGTAAGGGCATACTTACAGATTTCCTAGTACAGAAAAGCTAAAGGGAGGCAAAGGTTCTGTGTGCTCAGAGATGTGCTCAGAGATAAGCCCACTGACCATAGCAAAAGAACATTCTTGAGAGAAAATACGATGTGAAAGAGCCCTTCCTACCACCCCTGCGTAAGATTCCAAAGCATGGAGTCCAAGTAGTGAGCAGCGACAGACCAAGGGCTTTCCCTGTATCCAAACCCTAGCACCATGTGCAGCCCAGTGAGGGCCACCCTGACTCAAGTGCCTCCTTGTTAATTACAGCAGTCTCTTGAGCTGTTCTCATCTCTGATATCCTGAGGTCCTTTGTTGCTTTTAAGTCCTGTGCCCGAGGCTGGTCAGATTACTCAGTGGGCAAGGCACTTACTATGCAGCCCTGGCGACCTGAGTATGAGCCCTAGAACTGCTGTAAAGATGAAAGAGAATGGGGTCTGCAGAGTTGTCCTTGACCTCCACATATATACTGCATCTTTATTCTAATACTTGGGAAGCAGAATCAGGAGGATCTTTTGAGTTCAAAACCAGCCTAATCTACATTGCAAGTTCCAGGATMTCTAGAACTACATAAAGAAACCCTGTCTCAAAAACCTAAAAAATAATGAAGTAATAATAAAGTTTTTAAAAGTTAAATCTTGTACCAACATCTGCCCTCTCTCCTCCTACCTCTCCCTGCCTTCCAGCCCCTACCCCAGTGACAGAGTCCTGTGTCCTACCAAGGCAGACATTGTTCACTCCTCCATGCCTGCCTCCTCTCTGTTCTCCTAGTCTGGTCATGTGGCGCATCTAGTCCTGTTCCTGGTGCTCACAGAACGCGTTACAGAGGGTGGTAAGGGGGAGCTGGCAAGAGACTTTGCATGTGTCTGTATACCCTGAGCCCACAACTTTTAGGGGTCACTCAGATGCAGCCAGGGGTGGCAACATCTGACTTTTTTCTGTGCTGTACATATCTGAGAAGAGGTGCTAACATTAACTAAAATTAAGCTGCTTTTGATCAGCATTTTGATAGTATAATCACCAATGTTGAGGATGGTACTTTTCATAAACACGCAGTACAAATTAGTAGAATTATAGTAAGGATTCAGAAACTGTTAGAAAACTGGCCCTAATTTCAAGATATAATTAACATTTTTTTGAGGCAGGAGCTCACTATATAGTCCCTACTGACCTAGAACTCACTGTAAAGATGCACCTTCCTCCACCTTCCAAATGATAAGATTAAAGGCGTGCGCCACCACACCTGGCCTGTTTGACACTTATTTATGAAGCTCAAGTCAGCAACGCGCACAGCAGTTTTTTAGGATCATACATTGTGTGATGTTAATACTTACTGTCAACCTGGCCAAATTGAAAATCATCTAAGAGGCACACCACTGGGCAGAGAGGCAGAGAGTGAGGGCAGCGCCATCACACAGGCTGGTGTGTACCACAACACCTGGTTAAATTACTTTTAATGTGGCAAAATAAAGAAAATAGATTCAGAAGGGCAGGAGGAGTCTGAGATGACAAGCCTGACTTAAGAATGACCATACTGGGGCTGGAGAGATGGCTCAGCGGTTAAGAGCACTGACTGCTCTTCTGAAGGTCCTGAGTTCAAATCCCAGCAACCACATGGTGGCTCACAACTGTCTAACTCCAGTTCCAGGGGATCCGTTGCCCGCCCTCTTCTGGTATCCCAGGACCCTGCATACACATGATACGAAGACATTCAGGCAAAGTCTCCCTACACAAAAAGTAAAATCATTTAGAAAAGGAAGTAGAGGCAGCAGAATGTTTCTATAACTAAGGTCTGACAGCATGTCCCTGGATGTGTTTAAGATGTTCTAGGACAAAGGGTCTCATGACGAATTGAGGCCTCGGGCTTCCTTGTCAGCTGATGATTTAGGGATGACATGGGTTATAGCAGCATTGGGTTTTGCACTGGGTTGAGGTGGATGCATGAACTGGATATAACAGACGTTAAGCAAAGATGTCAGCCACCACTACCAACCTCTCACTCGGCCTGAACCCTTCCGGGYTCTTGTGCATCCATGTCGTACTGGACCTTACTGGCTTCTAAGGCCAGCCGGGGTTACTTAGATTCAGAGAGGCAAATGTTGAGAAGTGTGCCCCTTACCCATATACACTTTGAAGCAATATCCAGCACTGCACTTGCAGGTTTGCATTTCCAGCCTGTGTGGGAGGAACGGGGTGATAGAGGACAGCATCTTCTTCAGCCTGGACTCCTTGAAGCTGCCGGAAGGGTACATACCRAGGAGACACGACGTTGTCAATGCTGTGGTTGTGGAGAGCAGCCAGTCATGCTACATCTGGAGAGCGCTGTGCATGACCCCTGTGAAGAGGTGGTATCCAAACAATTCTTTGGAAGTAAAAGGGCCAGTTTTAAGCATATGTTAAAGAGTTGTAGTCAAGTGGTGTTTAACATTTCAGTCGTTCATGGGTGGTGTAYATGGTGCTGGTTCCTTAAGGTGATAGCCACCAGGCTGACGGACAGACAGCCTGGGCGAGAGAGAGAGTGAGAGAGACAGAGACAGAGAGAGGGAGAGACAGAGAGACATAGGGAGAGACAGAGAGAGGGAGACAGAAAGAGAAAGAGAGAAAGAGAGACTTCCCTTCAAAGAAGTGACATGGCCTGCCTAGGTGTGATAGTGACATAAGGATGGAACCCCGCTACGCCATTTCTCGCAGCATGTTTCTGTTGTAGCATGTGACTGACGGTAAAAAGCCAGGGTAGTAAACATTCCAGATACTGCTTCTGCTGCGTAAGAAAAAGTCTCTGTGGTTGAGTGAAGGTGGAATTCCAAGGGTCTTTTTGTTTGTTTGTTTGTTTGTTGGCTTTTCCAGACAGGGTTTCTCTGTGTAGCCCTGGCTGTCCTGGAACTCACTCTGTAGACCAGGCTGACCTCAAACTCACAGCCATACACCTACCTCTGCCTCCTGTTAGGCCCCAAGCATCCCTTAATCCCTCTTCTTTCGGTAGTGGTTGACTTCATCCACTTCTTGTTGCTCATAACATGGTACCATAGACTAGTAAGGTACAAGATAAAAGGTTTATTTTGGCTTACTGCTGGGGTCCACAGTTAAGGGCTTCATTTAATGATGGCTCCCCCAACCCTGCCCTAGTACTAGGGATTGACACCAGGGCCTTATGCATGCTGGGAAAATCGGCTGTATCACTGAGCCATACCTCCAGATCCAGAAATGGCCTTCCGGCCAGCCGAGCCCTGAAGTAGCACACAGCAGCACATGCTACGAGACCCTAGTCAAACTGCTTATGTGGCAGACCCATTGAGATGGCACGGCACTCTACTAGTCATAGGGGTTTATTCTAGTCATGCGAGCAGAGCCCTCTTCAACCCCCAATGAGCTTCCTGGCCCCACTCTGTTTGGGAAGGGGCAGAATCCCACCTTGTCATAATGATTGTTTCAACCTGAGTTTTGGAGGAGACAAGTCAGATTCGAATCATAGAAGTGATTGCTATAATTTTTTTTCTTTTCTATTCTTTCCTATTTTCTTCGACAGGGTAATATGTGTGTGTGTGTGTGTGTGCGTGTGTGTGTGTGCGTGTGTGTGTGTGTGTGTGTGTGTGTACACACACACACACACATTCATTTATTATGTATACAGCATTCTGCCTGCATATATGACTGCAGGCCAGAAGAGGGCATCAGATCTCATTACAGATGGCTGTTAGCCACCATGTGGTTGCTGGGAATTGAACTCAGGACCTCTAGAAGAGCAGCCAATGCTCTTAACCTTTGAGCTATCTCTCCAGCCCCAGAGTCTCATCTTAAGGCAGCCTCAGACTTACTGTGTAGCTGAGGATGTCCTTGAATTTTGTTATGATACTCTTCCCTTTGTCTCCTAAAACCTGGAATGGGGCATACGCCATCATGCCCTGTTTGTGCAGTGCTAGGGACCAAACCCAAAGTCTTGTGCACTCTAAGCAAGCACTCTACCTTCTGAGCTACATCTCTAGCCCAACTTTTATATGAAGTTTTTGTTGTTTCTTTTGTTGTTTTTTGTTTGTTTTATACAGTCAGTGTCTCATTATATATATTTAATTGGGCTTCCTATATAGATCAAGTTTGCCTTGAACTCAGAAAGATCTGCCCGACTTTGCCTCAACCTCTGGGGCTAACAGTGTGTGCCAGCATATCCAACATTTTTGTTTTGTGTCCGTTGTTTTACACACACACACAGAGGGGGGGGGTTGGAGTATTGGCTCAGTGATTAAGAGCACTTGTTTTTGCAGAGGATACAGCTTCAATTCTCAGCCCCTATATGGCAAATCCCAGCCATGTGTGACTGCAGTCCCAGAGGATCTGCTGTCCTCTGACCTTAGCGCCTGGCACACATGGAATGCACAGAGTTGTGCAGGTGGTACGGCCCCCATGCTTCTCTGTAGGTGGCAGCCATTCCGCTACCTGCTGGATTTCCTTGTCTTATATGCCCTTAGCAGTTACCACTCCTGAGATGCCTCATTATTCTAGTCACTGTCCTGTCTCCTCAATAAAATACCAGTTCTGTGTGAAACTTCTTTGTCTCCTTTTTGGCCCCACAGCTAGCAYCTAGCCTAGCGTCTGGCTACGACAGCTCTGCTCCACATAAGCTGGTGGGCAGCAGTTACACAGAGTGGAGGGTAGACTGGTGTTACCGTGCCTTCTCCCACAGACACATTGTGCTGTTGTCACTGTGTTCTGTTTACTTCAGTTTTGTTTTGTGGTAAAGCCTTGCTATGTAGCCCAGATCTTGGATATAGCTAGCAATCCTCCTGTCTCAGCTTCCTGAATACTACAGTTCTTGTGGTAAAATCATGCCCAGCCTCCATGGATTTGTGAGAGTTCTGTTTGGCTTGCCCGTTCTGTCTTGACCATGGAGTGGAAGCGGCTGGGGCATGAGAGCCACCACATACYGCCTATTCCCATGCCCAGRCGCAGCCTGGGTCTGTACAGAAGCACAGAGGACTCCTTTTGAGAGAAAGGAGAAATTTCTTGTTTTCTGAAGAATGAAACTTCCCACTGAGTAGTTTTCACAGTCAGTATTGCTTAAGGATKGATCCATGTTCTGAGAAACGTGTCGTCAGGCAGGCAGCCTGGTGATTGTGCATGCCCTAGAGTGCAGTCGCTGCAGGCTACAGGATCAGGCCGTTGTGTCCCCGTGTTAGCCGTGCATCCGGACAGTCGAAGTACAGAAAAAGAACAATGAAATATTTAGTGTGCATTTTCCATCTTCATCTTTTTACAGGATCAGGGTTAAAAGTGAGGTCCATTGTGAAGGCAATAGTCACGTAGCCTTCAGCTCTACTTAAAGGGGAAAATCCCAAATGCGTGCGCGCGCGCGCGCGTGTGTGTGTGTGTGTGTGTGTGTGTGTGTGTGTGTGTGTGTGCGTGCGTGCATCCTTCCCTCCTTCCAACCAGTCATCCCTTGTCTGGGAAGAGAGAGCAGAAATCTCAGCAGTGAGGTCCTGTGGGAGTAGGTCAGATGCCAGTGTTTGCCCCTTTAGCCTTTGGGGAATTCGTGATGCTCTTTTGTACGATGACTTGAGARATTGTGGGACTTGCAGAATCTGTGACTTGGGCAGGGAAGCGGGAGGAAGGTGGGGGAGACAGCAGTGCTGTAGGGAGGCCGCCGCACTTTGACACTGGTGTCTTCTTCAGAGATGCCACTATTGGTGAGGCCCCTCAGGAGCCCTATGGAACCCTCTTACTGAAAAACAAAGGGGACATTGAAGTTACAAGAATGACCAGTTTTGGAACATTGAAGGAAGGAGAAAGCAAAGCAATCGTGATCTGGATAGAGTAAGTGTGCCCTGGAGTTTCAGATAAAGGGATCTAAGTTGCTTTTAAACTGTGACTTATCATACTCTGTAGAAAACAATTGTGTATTGCCTCTTTATCTCTCCTCTGAAAGTCTGTGAATTATGTTACTCTTGGCTGGTGAGTGGCCTCAGTTGGCAAAGGCTCTTGGTGTGCAGACCCGGAAACCTCATTTCAGCCCTGAAACCCACACTAGGCGGAAGCAAAGAGCTGGCTCTCTTGAGCTCTTCTCCAGTCTCTGCAAGCACATCCCGAGACAAGCACCTACACACACACTGCAGGAGAATTACTGCAGCTTCAAGGCTGGTCCGCATAACAAAAGTATCTCTCACTTTCTACATATTTTACCCTAAAATGTCCTCCAAGAAAGTGCATGCAGGGACCCTTTGCAACACTGAATTGTGTGGGTTTCGTTGACTGTAATGTCAGCTCTGGAAGTCCTGACATAGTACATGATCTTTTCTTTTTTCCAGGAATAAAGGAGAGCAGTCTCAAGACCTTGTCAGTTGCAGACTGGCTGGCTGGGATAAAGCACAGCAGTTTAGATTTGAGAAACCGGGCAGAGGCCAGTCCTGTTTAGGAGCAGCTGCTGTTTCTGTTCCTGAGGGTGAAAATGTTAATTCATTGAATCATCACAGAGAAGACAGAACTGATGAAATGCCAGAGAGCCATCTGGTGAACCACACAGACATCTCTCCAGGTAGCTGGTGTAGCTGTGTCTCCCCCCCCCCCAATAAGGTCCAGGAACTAAGCTGACCTTTTGACTAGTAACTTAACAAGTCCATCCTTTGCCCTGGACTTGATGTCTGAGCCGTTTTGAATTTGGGTCCTGCTCCTGCAGTGTTGGGGTTGCACGGACCAGCATGTGCTTTAGGAGATATGGGTGCTCCTCAACTGAGGAGCATTCCAGGGCCAGAGGCCTCTCCCCATCCTGGCTGGTCGTGTAGGTACATCCCCATGCCTGCTTCCCTGTTCTGTTAATGCCTTCAAATGTTGGTTTGTGTCTGTGAACATTCATTCCCAAAACTGTTAGGAATAAGTTACCTTCCCCACAACCGGTTGGTATAAATGTTGTCTCCAGATGGCTGCACTTGTAAAGAAGAAAGTAGAGAAAAAGGAAACACACCAGAGAAACAGGAGCCTGGGCCTGGGGGGCTCCTTCCTCCAGGGGAGAAGACTTCCATTGTGGTCATATGTGATGCCAAGTATGTGCTTGTTTCTTTCTTGGGTCATCTGTGATGCTTATGTGTTAAAAGATGTATGCCTGTCTCTAGTAGAGCCAAATCACAAAGACACGAATCGCCCAGAAAGCATCTCCTAGGATGGGCCCACTCTTGTTTTCAGCAGACAACCTGACTCCATCTTTGCAAAGAAAATAGTGCTTGTGACCAATTTAGATGGGAGCACCCTCTGCTGCTTCTGAGCCTTTCTGATAGCAGCCTTCTTGAGCTCATTTCCACTGTGTCCCCAAGATCTCAATCTGTGTCCCCCTTCTCATCCTCTGGGAATCTCAAGACACTGTAGTGAACCAAGAGGCCAAGGGGGACAAAAGACACAGCCCAGACTGGAAAGTCCGGTCTCCCCTCTGCTGCCCTCGCCTGGTGATTGTAACCTGGTGCACTCCCAGCCGTTCACACAACTCTCCTTTTCCTGTTCTTTCTCCTCATGTCCCAATTAACATTCTGGCTGCTGCAAAGCCTGTGGCCATGAGGGCTGATATTTGGTCCAGGCTTCTTCCATGTCACCAGTCATTTACATCTTTTTGAAGATGTAAATCCGGCTGCCTGGTTGGTAACATTTAACCAAACACAAGTCTTTCAGTCACCCATATAAAATGCAGGTGGCTTAGCTGGGTTTTTAACTATAAAGTAATAGGAGTAATTAGGTGGAGAAAACTATAGTTATAAGTAGAGGTGACTCTGCACAGCAGCACCTGCGTTAGAACCACCCTGGAAATAATCAAGTAAAAACCACACCATTTCAATCTCAGTAGGAGTCAGGAATATGGGAAATTTGGGAATATTGAAAGTGTTTTCCCTGTTAAGTTTCAGAGTTACAGAAAGGACTGTGTTAAGCATCTGAATTTATCTTGATGTATTAGTTACTTTGCCTGTAGCCATGATAAAATACTCTGGACAGGCGGGGAGGGGGTAATTTAAGGCCTATCTCCCTGGTAATTGTAGAYTTACCACACTGACAATTGAGATTACCCATCACACTTGAGAAATACTACATTTCTCATTTTACAAAGTAAACTTTTCTGTGTAAAAAAATTAGTAAAAAGTCAGCATGGCTGTTTCTTATAGCTTTGCAACTTCCTTAAATATCGAATCTGCCTTATTTATAACTGAGACTAAATTTCTATTTTTCTTTCCAGAAACCCTGGCCGTTGCAAGGAGCTCCTTCTGCTCTGTTTTTCCAACTTTCTCATTGGGCGACATCTTGAAGTGAATGTGGTGAGCAGGGAGGAGGCGTTGATAGCTGTGCGGGAGCCATTTTCTTGGAAAAAGCCTAAAAGCTCCCAAACATTAGTGTCTGCAAAGACTACAGTTGTTGTGACCACACAGAAAAGGTACCTGGAGATGGGTGTGGGGCTTTCTGTGTTTGCTTTATATGCTCTGGAGAGGCAGACGTGTGTGGCAGGCAGCAGAYGTGTCCCCTACCCCACCTCTCCACCCCCCCTTGTAATTCCTTCCTCTCCAAATGAGGTGACAGGGCAAGGCCTGTGTGAGCCTCTTCCATTACTGTTCATGCAGCAGGATGCCTGTCCACACAACTTCCCAGGGCAGACTCCGTGATGCTTACCACCAGGGTCTGCAAGCCAGGCCCTGTGTACCCCTCAGCTGTGCTGTTCCTTGGCAGATCTTGGGGCCACTTGAAAACAGAATGGATTGGCTCTTGGCTCCTTCCTCCCAGGGGGTAGGACTGGCTCTGCTGCCCTCAGCAGTGGTCTGGGCCTTGCTGACTGGTGGCAGTGAGGTTTGTGTTGGGCCCTCGGATTGCTCGGTCAYGGGAAGCCTCTTTGAAGATCTGATACCATTCAGGAATGGTACCAGAATTCTATGACTCGAGCACAGAAGGTTTGTGGGTGACCCGCTTCTGTCTGCCAGGTCCATCCACTCTGTCTGCAGTTAACAACGCATAAAACTTCCAAGGAACACATTTTGTTAGAAGTTTGGTCCGAAGCCCGGTGACCTGTAAGGGTTAACCGGCTTTGTCCTGGGTGCTGGACACCTCGTCACGCCACTGTCACTCCTGAGGGTTGGAGTTCAGGCACCCACAGCCCATCAGGCAGGAATATTATTTCTCTAATACTGGAAAATTCTGGATTTCAGATCATGTTAACCCAATAACAGTCTAAGACAAAGGATGATGGACTTCTACATTGTAGACTGAAAGGAGAATGTATTAGCAGACAGTATTATGGGATTGCTGAACTTGTCGTTGACCATTGTTTGGAAGGCAACTGTGGACACCATGCTTCTTTAGACCATTGTTTGAATCACAGCACTGCGACCAAGAAGCTGTGTGGCTTTGAGAAAGTTTTTGACCTCTCTGTGCCTTAACTTCATTTGTAAGTGATAGTCTCTACCTCATGTAGTTTGAGGAGTAAATGGTTAGAGAACATAAAATGCAGTTTCCTGGCACAGAGCAGTCAGTAAGTGCTGATGGTTTTTGGGTACGAGTCTAGAGAAAAAGCCGAGACTGGGAGTGAGATGGCACCCTGTCGGCAGGGTCTGTGATGGGTGGTGACTGTAAGAGCAGGTGCTCTGGTTCCCACTAGTGGCACACCGTCCAGCCTGAGTCTCCTGAGAGGAGGCTGAGATACATGCCAACAAACACAAACACGCCAGTGCCCTGCTCGCTAATTTCCTGGGAGTATTAGCACATCCATGTACCAGACTTCTCTAGATGAGTGGTTCTTAGCCTTCCTGATGTTGCAAGCCTTTAATACAGTTCCTCATGGTGTGGTGACCCCAGCCATAACATTATCTCATTGCTACTTCACAATTGTAAGTTTGCTACCATTAGCAATCATAATGTAACTATCTGATATGCAAGACGTCTGACATGTGACCCTGTGGTTGAGAACCACTGCTTGGGAACAAGACTGTTGGTTTCCTGGCAGTCCGGGAAGTGGCGGGCACTCACTCCCAGCTGTCTAATGCCTGATGTGCTGCCAGGACTCCAGGGTCACTCGGCCACGGTGCTCGGTCATGCTCCTGTTGTAGACATCAGGGTCAGGGCATGTACTACAACAGACTTCTTCACMTTTTGTTGTTGTTGGTTTTTCAAGACAGGTTTCTCTGTGTAGCCCTGGCTGTTCTGGAACTCTGTAGACCAGGTTGGTCTCAAACTCAGAAATCTGCCTGCCTCTGCCTCCCTGAGTGCTGGGATTAAAGGTGTGAACTGCCACATCTGGGTCTCTTTAAGTTTTAAGTAAGTGTATAAAACAGTGGTGGTTGTGATATTTCTGAACGATGTCCACCTGCTCATACCCGTCCTTCCCCTCCCTCCAGTAGTCTCGGCATGTGTATTTCTTTTCCCTTTTCCTAACACACAGCCTTTGTTTCTGCCTTCTCATGGGGTGTTAGTTTAGAAGTCTCTTCTACATACAAAATTTTCCTTCCTTAGCTGGCCTTCCTTCCTTCCATCCATCCTTCCTTCCTTCTTAAGATTATGATCTCCACTTTTATCACATAATATAATTGTTCTCCTTTTGTGGCTGACTAAAACTCTTGTATGAATACACATGATATTGTACATCAGCTGTTGCTAGCTGTCTGGACTGATTGCATTATTAGCTGTCAAGGACAATGAATCAGCGTGGATGTGCAGGTGTCTGTGGTGTGCTGATGTGGGGTCCTGTAGACAGCACCCCGGGGCTGCTCCTGTAGCAGTTCTGGCTTTAGTTTTGTGAGGAACGTCTGTACTGACCTCAGTGGCTGTGCCACATCACAGTCCCACAGCAGTGTGGCTCCCACGCCCTCACTGGTATGCAGAATCTTCTGTTGTAACCAAGAAAGACAGACGGAATCTCTGAGCAATATACTGTGCATTTTTATGTTTATTTAACCATTTGTATTTCTTTTGAGAACTGTCTGTTCAATTCATTTGCCTAAATATTGACTGGATGTTTTGGGGTGGGTTTTTTTTTTTTTGTTGTTGTTGTTGTTATTTTTATGGCTGATGTTTGACTTCTAGGTTTGTTCTAGGTTTGTTGTTTTCAAGACAGGGTTTCTCTGTGTAGCCCTGGCTGTCCTAGAACTCGTTCTGTAGACCAGGCTGGCCTGGAACTCAGAAGTCTGCCTGTCTCTGCTAAGTGCTGGATTAAAGGCATTCACCGCCACTGCCCAGCTAGCTCTGGGTTTCAGTTCCCTGTCAGCTGCTGACGATTTGCAGGCTGCTCCTTCACGCCAGTCGTTTCTTCTACCGTAAAAAAGCCTTTTAGTTCTGTGACACTCTGCTTGTCAAGCACTGCTCCACTGACTGAGTTATTGTAGTCACAGGCACAGTAAACCTTGCCAGAGCTCCGATCATGAAATGCAGAGTCAGAGTATGGGACTTATTCAGGGTCTTTGGTCTGTTTGAGATGGTTTTGTAGAGAACAGGAGGTAGGGATCTAGTTAACTSTTATTCATAGAGAGAGCTACTTGTGGAATTTGTTGGGGGCTGTCATTTTTCTGCTCCTGTTTTTACACCATTGTTGAAACTCAAGTGATTGTAGCTGTATGAGTTATTTCTGGATTTCCCTTTTTATTCCGTTGTTCTGTGTGAACAGAAGTCTGTTGTATTTGCTTTTGGTATTGAGACATGGTCTTACTGTGTAGTTCTGGCTAGCCAGGAACTCAGAGAGCTGCCTTATGTAGGTGTGTTCATCGTCTCAGTCCCTCTGTATCTCATYAACCTCTGCAGTCAGTTCTTCATTAGCATTTGCTCCCTGCCCCTGCTTCCCAATGTCTGTCTCCAGGCATGCCCTTCACCTGTGGGCTGGAGACAGCCCTGCGTCTGCGCTCAGCAGCAGCAGCCTTCAGTGCTGTCGGATTAGTCCTGTGGTTGACTTCACAGTCTCCACCCAGAGACACAGACTACCTGCTGAGGCCTGGGCTAAAGGAACCCACAATACAGGAAGTGGCCGTGAAGTCGAGACTGGGCATACTCTGCTCCCTCAATGCACATGAACTGCGTCAGAGCTTGAAGGGCCCTGTCCTGTCCTCATTCTCTCTCTCCACTTTCCCCATTTTTTTCTTCCATTTCTGTAGCTCTATCCTTTGCCTTACTGGACAAAAAACTGCTGTGAATTTGAGTGCAGCTAACTAGATGAAGGTAGAAACTTGGGATGAGCCTAGGTTTCTCCAGAGAAACAGCCAAGAACCAGCAGATCAGTTGAATCAGTTTACCAAATGTGTTCTCACTGGTGATATGTCAGTATCACTTCTATTTCTGAGTTTGAGGCCAGCCTGGTCTACAGAGTGAGTTCCAAGACAGCCAGGACTACACAGAGAAACCCTGTCTCAAAAAAAAAAAAAACCCTGATTTGAAGCCCATGGTCTTAGCAGGTTCCTGGGACTTTGCTGTCTGGTCCTCCTGTAGCTTCGGAGCTCTGCCGAGCTCTGTTGCAGAAATGAGAATACTAAGCCACAGCTTGTATGGAGACAGGATCCTGAACCCAGAGTGACCTAGTCTGGTTCTCATGTCAGGTGTGTCCATTAACAAATGAACTCTAGCCTTTCTGAAGCAGGCCAGAGTATCTGAGAAAAAAATGTCTCATATGAGCATCACCAAAACCTCAAGTCTTCTGAAATCTGAAAACGTCTAAATGTTGACATGATCTACAAGCTTCAGATTTTGTTGCATTTCAGAAAATCTATAACTGATAAAAATCTATGTAAGTATTGCAAAATGAAGAAGAAGAAGAATATGCTAGAAGTATATAGAAGTATAGCTCAGTTATATTCCAAAACTGGAGAATACAAAAACAAAAAAAAAAATCTGAAACATTTCTGCACCCACATATTAAAGATAAGAGATACTCATAAACATCTAAGATATTTAGATTAAGAATTACTTGGAGTTCAGTCAGTACTTGCTATGCAACCATGAGAAACTGCATTCAGTCTCCAGAACCCATATTAAGAAGCATGTCGCGGTGGTGTGTCATGTTGTGAATCTACCACTTGGAAGGTAGAGACAGACAGATCCTGGGGCACACAGGCTGGCCACATTAGCCTAGTCTGGTAATGCCTAGGCCAGAGAGACTGTTTCAAAAAGTCAAGGTTGATGCACTTGAGGAACAACACCCAAAGATGTCCTCTGGCCTCTACAAGTGTATATGTGCCTCACACATGTGCACACACAAACATACACACGTACACACTTTAATTTAACTTGTTTTTCTTTTAAGGAACTCGAGGCGACAACTTCCAAGTTTTCTTCCACAGTATCCAATACCAGATAGACTTAAAAAATGTGTGGAACAGAAAATTGACATCCTGACTTTCCAGCCGCTTCTTGCAGAGGTAGGAGAACATCTGAAGGATGTGAGGTGCTACTCACCACTACAGCTCTGTTCTCAACCAGGGTGAGTCCTTGGACTCAGATCTCCTGTCCTTGGACCTCAGATTCTACCACAGATCTACAGATTACACTTCCAGATCATGTCCGTCATTGGAGGAAGTCAGGACAGGAGCTCAAGCAGGGCAGGAACCTGGAGGCAGGAGCTGATGCAAGGGCCATGGAGGGGTGCTGCTGACTAGCTTGCTGCTCCTGCCTTCCTCAGCACAATTCCCTCTAGAATACATCATGAGCTGGGCCCTCCCCCATTGATCACTAATTGAGGAAATTACAGCTGGATCTCATGGAGGCATTTCCTCACCTGAGGCTTTTTCTTCTCTAATGACTCTAGCTTGGGTCAAGGCACACAAAAGTAGCCAGGACATCTGGGAAGATGGCTTCTGAAAGGGAGATGTTTACTGTGCAACCAGAAGGGCTTGAGTTCATTTTCTCATCACTCAGTTTAAAACATTGATGTGATTGATGTGTCTAACCAAGCTGGAAATGGAGACGGGGATTCCAGGGTTCCCTTGCCAGTCAGTGTAGCCAAAATGGTGAGCTCTGGGTTCAGTGAGAACCTATCTCAAAAAGTAAGATGAAAGGGCCTGGAGCGGTGCCTCTGCAGCTACTAGCACCTTCTACTAGTCCAGAGGACCTGTGTTTGGTTCCCAGCACCCACATGGTGACTCACAGCCTTTTGTAACTCCAGGTGTAGTAGCTCTAGTGCTCTCTTCTGCCCCTACCTCACGGCACTTCATGAATGTGGTGTACTTGTTATACAAGCAAACAAACATTTGTACACAGCAAAATAATAAAATCTTAAAAACAGAAGGTAGAAGAGTGAGGAAGAAGACATTCTGATGTCACTCTCTGGACTCTACATGTACCCAATTAGGCAAGTTCACCTACATGTACACACATGCGTACACACACACACACACACACACAAACACACACAGCTGTCTAAAGGCCCAGACTGTGGCAGTGAATAGAGAGGTCTGGCCAAGGAGGAGCCAGAACCCCGCAGTCTTCCATGAGTCCAGGGATAGAGATGTGCTGATGGGGCTCACAGCCTCCGACCTCTGGCCTGCAGTAAACGTCTTGGGTGTGAGCAGTGTAGACACTGGTCTCCATGGGTGCTCGTTCCTTACATCTGGGGTGTGCTGTTCTACTTCACAGACTAGATGATTCTTTTTCAGCTTTTGAACATGTCAAACTACAAGGAGAAGTTCTCCACTCTGCTGTGGCTAGAGGAGATCCATGCAGAAATAGAGCTGAAGGAGTACAACATGAGCAGCGTTGTCCTCAAGAGGAAGGGGGATCTGCTGGTTCTGGAGGTCCCGGGGCTCGCCGAGAGCCGGCCTTCCCTCTATGCAGGTGCGATCTCACCATGGATTAGAGATCACAGTGAAGAACTGGCTGTATACTTGGATTATCCCATTTTTGTCCTTTGAACAACATTTACTTAAATGGGAATGATCAGGAGTACATTCTGTCAATGTTTCTGTTATATATTATCTTTAAGCAACAAATACCAGAAATGTTATATTTTATTATACGTCATTAAGACTTGATTTCATAGTAAAATGAGAAATGATTTTATTTAATATTTTTTAACCTAGGTGACAAACTGATTTTAAAATCTCAAGAATACAATGGACATGTCATTGAATATATCGGCTATGTCATGGAGGTGAGAGGCTAATCGTCAGAGTGAAGGTCAGACTGACCAACCCATCTACCTTTGAAGAGGGACTCCAGGCTTTGTCTGAATTGTGGGACATTTAAAGACACGACGAGTCTTTGAGTAATCTTTGCTGTGTAAAGGGAACCTCCTGTCTAAGAAAGTCTATAATTCTCACCTGTATAAGACTACTCGTAAGCCATGTTTGTGTTTAATCAGCCTTGGGCACTGTGTTCATGATAAGGAAGAGTTAGCAAGGGGGGCCTCAGGAGGAGGGACACGCTAAGTGAGTGTGGTGCTGAGGCCCTTTAGTGGATGCTGTGGTTCCTTAAAGCCAGGTGCTCAGTCACTGCACCCTCCGTCTCAGCGTGGCTCCCTTGGTTCTGCCTTCAGTTTTCTGTCTAGAACATGGAGAGGGTGGGATACTCAGGCTGGCGCAGAAGGTGTTCAGTAGGCTGATGGTTTAGTTGGTAGAGAAGCCACATCTAAAACAAGTAGTTACTGCACCGAAGTCAACTCTGACACCTTCCAACCAGCAGGGATAGGCCAGTGTAGTCTCTTGGCCCTGGAAAGTTGTGCCCTACTAGGAGAGCCAATTTGTAGGGTTTGGGAAGAGAAGACTCATTTAGGCCCTTGCTGAGAGCCACCCACTAAGCTGCCCCCCTCACAGAGGATCTTCCCGCCCAGTATGCACTAGATGTCTTAATTAGGATTCTATTGTTGTGATAAAACACCGTGTCCAAAAGCAGCTCTAGGAAGAAATGATTTAATTAACTTAGAGGTTACAGTTTATCATCAGAGAAAACCAAAGTGTGAACCTTCAAGGCAGGGACCTAGAGGCAGAAAATGTGGCAGAAGCCATGGAGGAGTGCAGCTTATTGCCTTGTATCTCACGGCTTGCTCAGCCTGCTGTCTTACTTCAAGCAGACAGCCTACTTAGGGTTCACCATCTACAAGGGCCTGGGCCTTCCCAGATCAGTCATTAAACAAGAAACTGGCCTACTGACTTGACAATGAGGCATTTTCTCAGTTGAGGTTTCCTCTTCTCAAATGACTAGCTTGTGACAGATGGACATAAAAGTAACTAGGGGACACACAGCCCTTGCAGCCTTCCCAGTGAAGAGCGGGGACAGCATCTTCTGAGAACGGTAGGACTCTGGGGCCATGGGTAGCCACAACTTCAGTGCTCCCTGCCTGAGGACGCTTGGGTTTGCTGCCCTCATAGCTTCCTTCCTTTGCTATGCTAGAGAAAGTATGAGGTATTATTTTATGCAGGAAAGGGTGCCTGGTGTGGCACTTGGATGGCATGGAGTGGGCGACAGGCTGTCAGTGTCCTTGGCACAGGAGTGCTGCTGCTGAAACGCCAAGTGATGTTGATGTGAATGGGGACATCCTCCTGTTTGTATAGCTTGAGGATTTGTAAGATACCAAATTTTGAAACTGTATTTTCATGTTGTGTGGCCAAATACAGATGCAAGATTGTCCCAGGAAGGCCATCTACTGTGTAGAAGTTCAATCACTCATTTATTTATTTATTTTTTTTAGATTCATGAAGAAGATGTAACTCTTAAACTTAATCCAGGATTTGAACAGATGTATAATTTTGAACCAATGGATGTGGAGTTTACATACAATAGGTAAGATTTTAGCGAGTTTAATACAAAGGCTTTTCATCCTCCCAGATGGTCTGTCCTTGAGTGAATCAGTCGAAGTCTCCATGAGCATGCAAGAGATAGCATGTTAGCCGTGCTGCACTCTGTAGATGACCCATGCGATAGGTCCCAATCCCTCCAGAAAGCACACTGCACTGCTTATGACCCAAAATGACAGTCTGGGACCAGCTCAGGCTAGGCTAGATGCTGACAGGGAGAGCGGAAGGATTGCGCAGCATTCCTCGGAAACCTGTGGACCCGGTCTCTGTGTGCCTGCAAGAGCCACTCCCTTATCTCCCATGGCAAATGGGGCATCTGGCTCTTTGTTGGCATATACCTGTGGTGCATATCAAAGCCACTATGCTCTTCTGGCCTGCATGTCCCCACACTAGCCTATGGGTTCTTCTGAGAGAGAGCCCTGTCAGTCACCAGCGTGCTACTCTTTCTCCCAGAGAGAGCCATGCAGCAGTCTCATATTCATGRTAAACCTCTTCCTCTCCATGGAGAAGTCCAACTTAGTGGTCTCAGTGCACCTTCACAGCTGGCGCCAAGACCTGGGAGGACAGTGGGCCCCTTCCAAAGGGTCCAGCCCCTGCTAATTGAATCGCTGTTTATGAGGAATTCTGAACGGAGGGGTTCATCGTGGCAAGGGTAAGGAAAGTTGGTACTGTTAGGACATTGCCATCTAGTCCTTGAGAACATGTAGCTCGCCACTCATTTACTTCTTTCTTGAGCTTCTTTTATCAATATGTACCTCTCAGCTGTAGCTTTTGCATAGTTGTGGCAGATTTGTTCCTTTGTTGTTTTGTTTTTTGTTTTTTTGAGAAAGGGTCTCACTGTATAGCCTCGTCTCACCTGGAACTCAGCAATTTAGACCAGACAGCCCTCTAACTCACAGAGGTTCACCTGCGTCTGCCTCCTGAATGCTAGGATTACAGCTGTGCACCACCACTCCTGGCCCTGTTTTTTTTTTTTTTTATTTTTAAGTTTAATACCATTGTAAACAATATTAACTTTAACTTCCAATAGCTTGCCCTCAGCACGTCCTCTCAGCAAGGAATCTGAGGTGCGGATTCAACTTTGCCTATGGGATGAACGGTACTTGGTCATGCTGTGGTTCCTTTCTGTTTGTTAGGTCTGATTTGCTGACTTGTATTCACTTTATACTTATGTTGGTCTACAGTAAACCCCTACATACACTGTATATTCTGGCAAACTTTGTWTAGAATCAACATCATTTCTTCCTTAGATACTTGGTAGAGTTACCTCTGAAGCCTTCTAGATCTGGAGTTTTCTTTGTAGGACACTTTTAAGATTTGTATTACATTGTTCTACTAAAATAAAGGTTTAATATTGGCTTCTTTTTATTTGCACATGTGTATGTGTACATGTGGGCACACGTGCATGAGTGTGTATGATATATGTGGATGTGTGTGACACAGTGCACATAGAGGTCAGAGAAGATGTGGAGTCAGTTATYTTCTTCAATTTTTACTTGAGTTTGGGAGTTAAACTCAGATCGTCAGATATGGGTGGCAAGGGGCTTTACCCCCTGAGCCATCTTCCAGGCCGGGTTAGCCACCATTTGGTGCTAGAAATCTAACCCTGATCCTCTGTAAGATCAGTCAGTTCTCTTAATTACTGAGCCATCTTTCCAGTCCTAAAAGTTTGGTATTGACCTTGTCAAAGACTCCAGTTCTGGCTTCACTGATATGGTATTCTCTGCTGTTCTTTTGTTCCCTGGTGCATTGAGTTTTGCTCTGATCTTGTATTATTTCCTTTTCCGTATTTACTTCGGGCTCTATCTGCTTCTCTTTCTCCAGTTTCTCATATGTTACAGGTGAAGCGCATACATTAAAGGCCTTCCTTCTGCCTCACGTGTTTAGTGCTGTGTGGGTATTGCCCTTAGCTACTTTGCTGATCTAGTTCAGTTGCCGGTCATTTAGTTCCCAGTGACATAATAAAGATTCTTTTCTAAAGATTGTACATGTGTGCATGCGAGTGTGTGGGTGTTTGAGCAAATATGTGCAAAGTACAGAGGACGGCAACCAAGTTTCCTAGAGGAGGAGGCATAGGTTGTGACATGGCTTCTGGAATCTGGGATCTAGTCCTCTACAAGAGCAGAGCATGCACCAAGCAGCTGCRCCATGTCTCCAGCCTCAGGATTATTTTTATGTTGTACTAAGATGCTAAAATAGACACTTGACATCTTTGCAGTCTTCCTCTTGCACACTAGTTCATACCTGGGCGGTTGGTTTTGGTGACCCTTCTTTCTCATTTCTGCCCTCCTTTGGAAGCCTTGTTCATTCTCCTGTGCCCCCTCCCAACACACACATGTATGACATCTACTTAATTTTTCCTCATTTTCTATTTTTTTTAGAGTCTGTTTGGCCAAATCCTGGGGTTATTGTCCCACCACTATCCCTCTTTCTATGGAGTTTATTGTCCCAAGCAATTATGTTGCAGAACAGAGAACAACAGGGCTTATACAGGCTCAGTGTCCTTACAGAGATACCACAGCATGTGCACACTCCCAATTACGCACCACAGAAATAGATCCTAACCATGGTTTTATTATCCACCCTATACCCTGTAATAGTTGAAAATGGTCAGGTGCCTATGTTGTGCCCCACCCATATCTGAGTTTTCCAGAAATCTGTTACATGTCTCTAAAGAGGCATGAGTCAGCTTCTGTGCTTCGCTGATTGGAGCTTCTTCTTCTGTGCTTTGGAGAGTTAGTAATCTTGCTTTATTGAAAATTGGTTCTTATTCTTTGTTGTTTTCTAGTTTCAAGGAAGGAAACCTTACAGCAATTTTTTCTTTTTTTTTCTTTTTCTCTTTACACAGTTATATTAATATTCCTTACTCTTTTAGAAAGGATGGCACCTCCTGTCCTGATACCTGAGTTGTCTCTCCTTCTGTAAAAACTCCTAATTACCTGGTGTGTCGTGTAGACACAGGTACTTGCAGTTCCCATACGGCTCTTCACTCTCCCTTCACAGAGGAGCGAGCGGAAGAGCCTCAGTGACCCTGTGACACCTGGTCTTTGACATRGCCTTTTATTTACAAGYCTTTTGTAAAGGTAGTGTTAGTGTGTGGTTGCCGAGAGTCATCTTGTCTGTTTCCTGCTGCTGTGACTGAGACTGCAGACTGGATGGTTTATAAAGAGAAGACTTATTCTCACAGTTCTGAAGGCTTTGCAGCCTTGGTGAGGGCCTTCCGGCACCATCGTGACATGGCAAGGACACACTGAAGGGAGCACTGGAGCAGGGAGCACACAAAGCCAGGGCAGGAGTTTAAGTTTACTTTGTGACAAAGCTGTTCCTTCATACCCAATCACCTCTTAAAGGGCACACCTCCCAGAGCCACCTCAGAGGTGGTTGATATACCACACACCACCAGCACATACACAAAATTTCACCTAAGGTTTTGAGTTTGGAAAGAACATTCACATCATAACATTTATAATCAAYTTTATAAATTCTAAACTAACAAAGCTTATTTTTTTTATGTTGTCTCTCTGGCAGGACCACAAGTAGACGATGTCATTATGCACTTGAGCAGGTCATCCATTTGGGTGTAAAAGGTAGTGTTCTGTAAGATTAGTAGTATTAAATCCTCCTAGACCACATTTGTAGAGTTCATGAAATTTTTGTGGGAAATAGTCTCTTCAGTTCTTCAGTGGTTTGCTAGAATTAATTATGTGGCAGCACATGCTTTTACCTGCCTGTTGGGCAGTTCCTCCACCACCCCACCCTTTTTTTTTAATTTCAACTCTGTAAAGATAGCATACTTAAATAACTGAAAGTTAGTTCATTGCTTTCTGTATTGCACTCCTGGTAATGTAGTTCATCCTTGTTCTCAGAGAGATAAGTTATGGCTTGTTTCAAAGTCTGTGCAATACTACTTAATATTAAAACTAGGAAAAGAGGAATCTCCACAGAACAGAATGGAATATGAACTATTTCAGAACCAGCTATAGATATTTAGGTTGCCTTCATTCATACTTTTAAGTAATATCTGTCCTTTCACTTTTTCTTGTTTCAAAGTATTATTTCCAGAAGAAATCATTTTACAGTCTCCTCAGGTGACAGGAAATTGGAGCCTTACACAGGACACCAAAAATGATGGGCAGTCCATCACCAAGGTAACCAGAAATGATGGGCAGTCCATCACCAAGATAACAAGAAATGATGGCCCGTCCATATCCAACATCACCAGAAATGACGGGCAGTCCATCACCAAGGTAACCAGAAATGACAGCCAGTCCATCACCAAAGTAACCAGAAATGACGGACAGTCCATCACCAACATCACCAGAAATGACGGGCAGTCCATCACCAAGGTAACCAGAAATGATGGCCAGTCTATCACCAATATCACCAGAAATGACGGGCAATCCATCACCAAGGTAACCAGAAATGATGGCCAGTCTATCACCAACATCACCAGAAATGATGGGCAGTCCATCACCAAGGTAACCAGAAATGACAGGCAGTCCATCACCAATGTCGTGCTCTGATGACTTTAATACATTTAGATATATAACATGAACTTACTTCTCACTTGATTGGAGTATTAGAGGAACATTATTCACAAATAGTCTGAATTTCAGTTAAAACTAAGAGTTAAGTGTGGTAGTTTATACCTTTAATCCCAGCACTTGGGAGGCAGAGGCAGGTGGATCTCTGTGAGTTAGAGGCCAGCCTTGTCTTCAGAGTCCATTCCAGGACAGCCAGGGCTACACAGAGAAACCCTGTCTTGAGAAGAAAAAAAAGTGGTGGGTGCCAAGCTGCTAGAGAGATGGTTCCTGTGTTAAGAGCACTTGCTACTCTTCAGGAGTACCCAGGTTTGACTCCCAGCACTCCTGTGGCAGCCAACAGCTGCCTGTAACTCCAGTTCCAAAGGATCTGCCATCATCTCTAGCCTTGAAATGGACTGTATACACATGGTACATAGATATACATGCAGACAAATTCATATATATATATATATGTATAATAAAAGTAATAAGCTGTATTTAGTTTAAATATGTATATAGTTATATGTAGGACCAGAATGCTTTCATACATTTAAACAATGAAAAGCTTTAAGATATGGTAAGGTCTGGTCTTACTGAATTATAATAAAATAGTGTGATTTTAGTTGGTATGCTCCTTTAATCCCAGCACTCAGGAGTCAGAGAGTTTGAGGCCATCCTCAAACTGGTCTATAAGAGTTCCAGATCACCCAGGACTAGTTAGTATGACCCTATATTAAAAAAATTTTTTTTGCACTCTTGGGCAGGGGAATACAGTCATGTGCTTGTGTCTGCACAGAAAATGTCTGGAAGGGTGCACGTCCAGCAGGGCGTTACCATTTGTCATCTGTCATTGTTGCAGAGACACTTTATTTTTGACTTCTCTAATGCAGTCATTCTGTGACTGGAAACTCAGTGCCCATGTGCTGGTAGCACCTCCCAGTGTTGACACAGTACTGCAGCCAGAGAGGCCCAGCCATGGTGTCGGGGCTGTGCTCACAGACCGGTGGGCGGGCAAGAGCAAGCCTTCAAAGTCCCAAGCTGTTGATCTGTACAAAGCTGTGATCAGTCACACAGAGTTTGAGGGTGGACTGGACTGGCAGCCTGTCTTAAAAAACAAAGCAATCATCTGCTTTGGCCTCCTGGATGTCAAGATTACAGGTGTGTGCCACTGTACCTGGCTGGGCTTCAAGTTTTGAAGTCAAGGAAATAAAAATAAGAGGCTAGTAACTCCCAGAAAGCAAAAAGTGGCGCATGAAAGAAAAGTGACCATACGGGTAGCCATGAATATAGAACAGTGACAGCCATATAAAACCCAGTCCTAACAGCACTGGAAGGAAGACGGGAACAACAGAAGTCAGGTCGGTGCAGTGTGTGTCTTAAGGACATAGACAAAGGGAAGCATCAGAGCTGGTAACATAGTTACATAGATGAACTGAGGCAGATAGCCAGTCGCTTGCCTCTGCAGAAGTTGACTGGGACAGAGGCAGGCTAGGGGAAGTAGCAATAACTGCTTCTAGGTGTTTTCGTTTGCTTGACTTCGTAATCACTGTGTGTGTGTTTGGCTATCAGTTTATAAATTTAACCATTAGTTAAGAATGTTAGAAATATCAAGTTCTCTTTCTAAAATGAGTGACATGACAGACTCAGGACAACTTTAGATGGCCTCACATGCTTGTTACTTGTGTCTCAGAAAAGGAGAGAGTCCAGAAGCTTACTGGGCCCACGTGTGCTGTGCACACCTGTAATCTTAGCCCAGGCTACATAGCAAGATCATAAAAACTCATGGTGTTTTGAAAAGATGGATAAAATGTTAAACCATAAGCCAGATTGGGGGCAGGATACATACACAGATATCAAGAATGGTAAATGTGACTTGAGTCCATAGCCCTGTCCAGGGGGCGAGGGCATATTCTTGTGATGATTAATTTTACATGTTACCTTAACTGGGCTAAAGAGGCCCAGAAGTTCTGTGGACCTTATCCTGGGTGTATCTCATCTGTGGGTAAGACTGACATTTGCATTCCTAGGTGGATGAAGCAGACCGCCCCCTGGTGGGCACATGACAGCCAGTCAGATGAGGCCTGGATAGGATAAGCAGGCTGACTTCCCGCCCCCACCCCTGCCCCCACTCCAGCAGTAAAGGGGTTCTCTTCCTGCCATCACACTCAGAATGCAGCATGGCTGTTCTTGAGCCTTGCTTGAGACAACCAGCCATCTTGCTGAAACCCTAATCTGTAGCCAGCCTACTGGTCCTCATTCTTTAGCCTTGGCTGGCACATCCCACCCGCCCTCCTGGTCTTTATAGAGTGCTACTCCAGGTTTTAGGATTCCTTTGAGACAATCCCTAATGCAGTGCTGCCTCTCCTTAGCCCATCTGGTAGTTGTTATTGTTTGGTTTTATTGTTTTGTCAACATGCCTAGGTTTTGCGTGTGTGTGTGTGTGTGTGTGTGTGTGTGTGTGTGTGTGTGTTT